>VYZP01077784.1:18552-37208 GCA_013400635.1 Hypocryptadius cinnamomeus | reverse complement strand
TGATCACTCTTTTAATTTCAGCTACTCAATCACTCTCAGATCTCCTCATTATATACAGAGACTTTTCTTTACTGCAGAGGAATGTGCCTCCTGATAGAACAATTAAAGGATCTCTGGGTCTAGGGAAATAAAAATTTGGTGCATAGCCTCCCTCTCTGGGGCAGTTGTATGCTATCTCAGGTCTCCTGAAGCAAGTTGCAGGGAGTCTGTCATTATAAATAGAGGAATTGCCTCTCAGTGTTTTCACTGTCACATCAGAGATGTCAAGAGGAAACTTGTTTGTTATATGTTCTTGCTGGTGTCTCCAAGATGCCATGCACACTCATTGTTCACCATGACGAAAGACACATGTCAGAAAGGGTAAAGCGAGTCAAGGTTCAGCCCAGCAACAAACTCATCATCTATCATTTTAAATCTGCCTTAAAGATCCCAGCTTTTACCAAATGCATTACAATATTAATGAACAGTTCCTGAAAGAAAGGACAGGATTTGTGCCCCTTCTAGATGAAAGGACACAAATTAAGGGGCCCTGCCCCTATAGGGCATAAATCATTATAGGGCTGCTTCTGTCTAAGTCTCTCTTTCAGTTGGTCTGAACACTGGAATCTATGAAATCAAACACAATACTGTTCAGCCCATTTTCCTAGCACTGGAGAAAGCAGGGCTGTGACCCAAATAAGCTCTCCTATAAATTTTGTTCTGAGGTCATACATCAAAAGACTTTATACCTGTCATCAAACTACATTGTGTGCACACTGTCATTTTGCTGTCCACTAGAAACTCTAGAAACAAGAGTGGGTTTTAAACAATACCATTCTACAGCTTCTGTCACTTAAATTTCTCTTCTGATAGTCTGTATCCAGACAAGGTGAAACCTATGCCACAGGTCAATCCCCATATTATTTACTTCTCCAAATCCATTATTACTGTCTGTGAATGACTTCAAATCTGCTGTTTTAGCTAGTAATACCAATACTAATTTATCCCTTCATGATTTGATGCTATGAATTAGACCTTTAATTTTCTGATCCAATACTTCACAGCATCTAAAAAAAATCTTAAGGGTAATAACTAAATGTTATTACATTTATTACTCTCTGATTAAAACTTGGTGATTTTATTGTATGTCCCTATGCCTTATCTTGTGATATTTAGCAAATACATTGCTCTTCTTCAAATCATTTATGGTTTTAAGAGACTTTTATCACAACTGTGTTTGAGAAAGAGGTGAACAAGCAAAGTCAGATATTTAGAAGCTGTTTCACACACCTGGTTTTCATTCAGTATCCCTTTAGGATGTGGAAAGAGAGTACCTGACATGCAGGTATATCTTGGATTTATATACTGGTATTGCGACATTCTTCTGCTCTTTTCTCTGGCCCTTTCATCACAGTAATCACAATATTAAAAGCTACTTTTAGACCAATTCTCATTTATTTTGACACTATACATAATTTCCTATCTATATGACCCATGACACTCTACTCCATCCAAATTGTCCTGGCTGGTTTGGACACAGCCCCTCTGAGGTTCTGCATGTCCCCACTCCCCTGCACAATACCTGACAGCAATGACCCACAGCAACTGTGAGGGCAAGGACCTCCAGCTCTGATCACAACCATGCTGGGAAGCTTTGTATGGAACACAATGGCAACAGCAGCAGAATTGTGTTTCCTGCAGATCACTCCAGCAGCCTTTCATCAGTTAGAGTCCTACATGTACACTTACATTATTAATAGTTTTCTGTGTATTTTTTTTCAAGTTTCCATTAATTCCTATAACAAAAGATTCATTTTTGGTAGCAAACATCAGGGCTTTTGAAAGGCACTCTACTATATCTATTTATGATATAATAGATAGCAAGACACATAAGAGTGTCTGAGAGCACTCCAGAGGCAACAAGAAGTGTTTATTGATATTATTTTCCCCCAGATTATCAGGTTTTCAGGGCTGAAGCACTTATCTCCTTTTGAAACAGCTACAAGAATTCAACTGAGTATTTCCTGGCACTGCAAAAGAATTCTAGGTTATTTCTGGGGTTATCACCCAGCATATTGCCTCCGCATCATGCATTAGTGAGGCACTTGGACACTGTCACTCAGAATGCTTAGCTCTGATACAAGTGTTAGTCACAATATTAAAAATGCCACTTCTCCTGTTGTAACTGTACTGAAAGATGGTGGTTCAGGAAACATTTGAACAGGCAGCCAAACACTAAGTGTACAAATAGCAAAACAGTTGAGCACCTTTTGCACAATATCTCGGTCACTGGGGGCCCAACACAGAGTTCATTTTGTCCATTCTATGTGTTTACATCACGGAATGAGATGACATCTTCTGACAAATGCCAGGCTTTTTATAAATTACTGAAAATTACACACACACATCTTGCATCAGCATTTTGTCCTTGACATTTAGCAAACACATTCATACTACAACAAACTTCTTTTAAAATATAGGAAAAATAGGGAAAAAAAAAGTAACAATTTTAAACCACTCCTAAGGGCATGCCTTGCAGGAAGTTTCTGATAATGGACAAAAAAATGGCTCATTAAATCCCTGCTGTACCGTATCCTACACATCTTATTATGTCAGGTTACATGATATTTTAAGGCACTATACCACTGCCTTTCCCTCTGAGGATAGAAAGTGCAATGGAGTAGATTCTTAATGCTGTATTTGCAAAATGGAAGAACACAACATAACCTCATTGAGGTATAAGTTTTGTCATTAGTCCTTGTTCTTTCACTGTTAGTTGATTCAAAAATTGTTTTATATAAGTAGTTAAAAGAGTAACAAAAGTATGAAGAACAAAAAGAAAAGTAAGAAAAAAGTTATTTTCACTTCTTTTGTCTTCTTTATAGACAGGAGACAAACCATGATGTGACTAGGTACTAAATGTGCCAAACCTCTTCCCATTGACTTACCTTTTGCATTACAAAAATTATTTTTTAATTAAACACCTAATAAAAATATTTCTCTGGGAAACAAGAGTGGGGTTTCTAAACAAAAGTTCTTTTATCGAGTAATTTCTTGTTTAATGTAGAAAGGAACCAACTCTGAAATACATTAGGAAATAAATACTGGCAGAGAATCTAGAGCAAGAGCAAAAAAAGCTGAGAGAAGTTGACCAGGACAGACATAAACTTATTTTGCCAATACAAGAGAAAGACGTATTAATTAATCAAAAAGTCTAACCACAGAATCAGCTTGATTTTCTATTAAGATGATGAATCATGGGCTCGACATCATTTTCTCAACGAGGTACTAAGATACAGATCAAATAAAGGGAGAGATATAGCTACTGCTACAGCTTTTTGCCCTCAAAAATACATTTGTATCGCAAGGACAGAAGAACACAAGTATTTTACACATGAATATGCAAACATTTAAAAAATAAGTCAGCTATACCTGCTAGATTTGGTACTACAGCTTTAAGCTGAAATCTCCCCCTACAGATGCATTCTTGAAGCATTCACCTGCAAAATACTTAGAAAACTAAAGCACAACTTTCTGAAATGAGTCTAAGGAGAAAAAGATGTCAAAAAAATAAATTCTGAAGTGTTAAAGACAAAAATGTTATTTATGCACATACATAAGCTTTCCATTATTGCTTTTATTTACTAAGTAAATATGTAGGAGGAATACAACAATCCATCTATTGCAGGGCACAGCAGAAAGAATTTGTAGAACTATTGAGACCTACATTTTGGAACAGAAACACTCTGAAAATAATATAGTCCTATTTCTCTCTTCTTCAGGAAAAATTGGGCTGCTGCTCACCTTTGAAAAAAACATTCTTGTGAAATTCTTCATCACAATACTACTGCTTCTTGATCAAATTTTCTGTAAGTAAGTTCTCTGTAAATGCTAAAATATAAAACAATTGAAGTACCATCACAGGAAATCTACTGCAATCACACCCTCAGAGGCTGGTCTTGATGATCAAACATATGTTGGAACTGAGCTTCTAATGAGCAATGGACATTTATGCATAGTTGCATCCTTTAGCAAAGAGGTATAAGTTGCAAATTCAGAATAAGATTCAGAATTGGAGACGAAATAAATATCCTAGAAAATACCATTACCCTGCCTAACAGGTATTGGGAATTAAGATAACAACAACTCTTGATTGGTTCTGTCAGCTCTGATGGATACATTGGGGACTACATTAGCTCATCACTCACCTCTGACAATGAAGTCAGCTAACACTCAGACACCGAGATTTCAGACATGCACCCACTTTACTGGGTGAGAAGGAAAGAAAAGGAGTACAACAGGTGGAAAATCAACAGTAGGTGAACAAATCCCTTTTCCATTGTGCAAGATACACTAGGATACTTGGGTTACAAGTCAGTCCAAAAGCTTTCTTACATTTGGGCTTGCAAAATCCACTCTCCTCTCCAAAAATCACTAAAAAAATGCACCCCTCTTTACAACCTTAGAGTCTGCTTTGCCAGTTTACCAAATCCATACAATCTTCCCTCCTTGCTCAAATGATCTGCTGCTGAATTGCAAGCTCATGGGGAAGGATCAATATCGCTTAGCAGTAAACAATTCATTATCCTAAAATTCCTGCATTTGATTCAGAGAAACTCCAGTCAATTTTTGATAATTGGTGGTCAAAAAAGAAAAAAATTTCTACAATCAGATACATATTAAATCCTCATTGTCGCAGCACTTGTCGCAGTTGAGACAGCCGCAATACAGAGCATTGCCATACAACCTCAGAAAGCTTCAGCCCAGACAGAGTAACACCACACCACACCAGAAGGCTTCAAGAGTTATCCCTTCTTGTTCTTTAGCCCAGCTTTTATCCCCTCCTGTTCATGCATTGCACCTGTGTGCCTCTGCTCCCTTTGGTGGTTGGTCAGTGCCCCTGGGCACTCCATGGCTCATTGCTGTCAGTGCTGCTCACCTGCTGCTCACAGCTGTGCCCGCTGGGGATGAGGCTGGGCCAGCCCCATCCCAATCACCACAAACTGTGTGCCTATACCTCATGGTCCTAACCCCTGAGGGAAATAAGTACAGATTTGTGAAACACTACTGAAATTACATTTGAAGCCTATAAGGTGGAGAGATACAGTACGTAAAAATTGACTTCTATTCTTCTGGTCTTCTCTACCAAATCACTGGCTTCCTGTGACAGTAGAAAGAAAGAAGAGTAAATGAAACATTAAATTCCCATTTAAATCAGATAAAAAAAAAATTTGCTCATTAGGGCTTTCAGCAAGACTGAATTATATTTCACTCTCTGCTTTTGCCATATCAAATGGAACAAAGGGACAGACTTTAGAAAGCCTAACACAACATGTAGTAAAATGGACTATTTCAGTCCCAGTGTCAACTTCTGCACAAATAATTAGCTGGAACACATGCATTTAAAACACAGGTATAGACAAAATACAAATTATAAACATGCCCAAAAGCTGTCCCCTTGCCAATGGCTTCATTTCTATTCATTTTAAGTTCACAGAACATCTTACCAGGAATGAATTATTGCCATGACAATTTTACTGGAATTTAGTGCCTAGGTATATTCAGGTTAAATGTCAGTCCAGTTCTGGCAGCCACACTCTGGCCCTCAATAGATTCAGAGAGTAAATGACGTCTGCAAGCCAGAAAAGTTTTAAGGGATATTCTTGGTCTTGTGAATTAGTATTAAATTTGGAAACAGATTGAAAGGTAAGATAAAAGCACGTGGCTTGTGCACAAGCTTTGTGACATTGCTTTGCCAATATATTTCCAGCTTGGTTTGTCACACTTCTGTTACTTTTTTATTATCCATTACTCAAACAGATTGCATATTTAATGAAGACATTCAGGAATCATTTCTTGCACACAAAAATGTCAAATAAGAATAAAATAATGAGCAATTTCATTTTAATTTATGATCTCAAATAGAACTCGAATCTCAATAAAAAGCAAAGGAACAACCTCAATTATGACTTTCTTGCATCACAATTTTAATTTTGTGTGGAACAGTCAATGTTATTTATGTCTGAAATGCAACTAAAAAAAAATTGCTATACTAACTGGACAACAAATCAGAGAAACCCCTCCCTCATAAGCCAGTAGATTGGCAGCAAGTAGTGCTGTAGGTGTGCCTGTAACTCCCTGCTGTGGTACCTAGCACATAAAAAATAAAGCAAACATGTAGAGATCTGCCAGATAAATATTTGGAAACTGAAAGGCTGGTATTACAAGCAGATTGAAGCATGGCACCATCCCATCCTAAATTTCTTTAGGGTATGTTCCTTCTGCTCACTCTAATTGCAAAGACAGAAAAATAAAAGCAAAGCAAAGCAAAGCAATGCTGGTTTTAGATAACAAACCATCTGGTAAAATGCCTACAATAATTACTCTGTTTCCTTTACAATAACTTTCCATATGTTGGTAACTAGTCATATTTTCTTGTCCCACAATATAATCAGCTTGGAACTAAAAATGTACTCTAGAGTGCTGAAATTGGACTTACATTCACAGTTTAGGATATACCCCACTGCAAGTGTATTTATTTTAAGTAGAAAATTATGCCCATGATTTAATATGGTTCTTCACTACCAATCCTTATTAGATTTCAAATTGCAATGATCTTGCAAAATAAAGCATTATCATACACTCTTTCTTATTCTCTCTTTTTTTTTTTAACTAAAAGCCAACATATCTATTTCACCTATTTACCTGCTCTGCTTATTATAGAAATATTGAAATATTTTCAAAAATAAAACTATCTTTTTATCTCCATCCCAGTAGACATACTGCATCTTTATCAGCCTTTCTGTGGCCAAGATTTACTACCCAAGACAAACAAATGCATTGAACATTTTTTACACTAATCTTATCTAACCCCTTTTCTGCTCCCAGAGAATACTTCAACCTTTTCTTCTTGTAATTTTTATTTTCCATAAAGAGCTCTTACCAAAAAATGCATATGACTCCATATTACACATGACTACACCCCACAAACTATGCTATTTTTCCTTTGAATTCCTAATAGACACAATTCTCAGCTTGTCAGCATTTTCCAGCTATATCAAACTTGCCTAGCAAAATGTGTCAGTTCTATTTACAAATTCCACCCAAGTAGCGTAAAATATTTTTATATTGAAGGAAAACTGAGCTTAAGTTGCTAGTTAAGAGCTGTAAAAAACAATCTGGCCCTGAGACAGAGCAAAGCTACTTATTGACAAAGCAAGTAACAAGATCCTGAGTGACATGACAAGACAGCAGAGTTTATATTCTATAAGAAATACTGACACCCTACAACTGAAGCAATGCATGACACCTACATTGTTAATATTCAAGTACTTGCACGGAAATTCTCTTGATTTAGCAGCAAGTCTTTTCTCCATAACTTGTCAAAATATGACAAGTTACACCCCACAGCAGCCAGCAGTAGAGAAATGACCTAACAATGCAAACAACACTCCTGAGGCTGAGGAAAGAAATACTGGTAAAAAAATACCCCACATTCTTTAAATACAGTCTCCCAAAATTTGGTATGAAAAAGTCAAAACACCTGGTAAATCACAGGAATATAAACTGTATGTTTGCACACTTCTTAATACTACAGATTCTCTGATCTCTGCAGCAAAAAACTGAACCAAACAGGACATCAACCTTAATTTTTCTTACAATCAATATTTACCCACAGGCCAAAAGCCAAGCACCAGATAGTGTGCACTGGCATCATGAAATTGCATTAGGGATGGAAGGGTTGGGAGTAAATAAACTGAAAGACAACAAACTCCCTACTCTCCCCGCTCCTCTATCACTCAAAGCTAAGTTCTTGAAGTATGCCTTTGAGGAAATATGCCCCTTTCTGAACTCTTGCTATAATTGCACACTTACATCAACAAACTCTGATTGTGTATAAGAGTATTTAGGCACAAGTTTAATTTGCTTCTTGAAATGTAAAGCTTACACTTTTCAATTTTCTTTTAAAGAAAATACCAATGAAAAATCTAACTCCTCTAAGAATTTCACATAGATAAGATGAAACAATAGTAAATTCCACACTGGTTAAGAGAACTTTACACATAAAGCAAAAAACAAAAAAGTACACCTCTTTGTCTATATCTGTCCTAGAAAGCATTTCAGTGAAAAATACTTTCAATTTTTTTTTTTTTACTCAGAGTCATTGAGTCTTTCAAGACACAGAAAATTATGGAAGACTTTTTATATTCACTTCATTATACACAGAAGTGGATTTACATTTTGTTCCACTAATTTGAAGATACAGTAACATTTTGAAGATAAGCCAGAAGTCATACATAAGTGTTGTAGGTTACAACATATTCTTAAATTACAGGTAAAAACAGAGCAAAGTAAAAATTTGATAGTGGGCCCTGCATCCAACATTTACATCCAAAACCTGATATTTACTGGCACACATCCCCATCGTTTCCTTTGTTGAAATCTTGCACTTTCTTCTGATCAGTTTGTTTCCAGTGAATAAAGACAAACATTTAATTATGATTTTTACTAACACAAGGACACACTTATCAGAATTGACCTCTTACTGTTGGAGCATCAGATGCTTATAATTACACCAGACTAAGTTTGTGGACTATGTTCAAAATCTTTTTTTGTATTCATATAATGCTAAATCATAGTTTAATCCAAGCCTGACTTGGATTTAGTATTACCATCAATACTTATTTTACTAATGACCTGATGAATCTTATTTGTATCCTCTGCTCTGTGGATCATCATAATTTTTCAATCCCTCAAAGATCAAAGAAAACTCTACAAATTGATGATAGAGCTAATCCACTTGCTAGGTGAAATCCCCTTGATTCTACAGAGATTTTTTCATACACGACAGGATATCTTTGACTGCTAAATACTACATCTCTAAACGGAAAAGAGGATGCTTAAAATGAGGGAGAGAAGGAGAGAACCTTTCCAATATTCAGTATTCTTCACAGAGATTTTTCCTGCAAAAATGTTAAATATTCACTAACACTTGTTCTACCTGGACTCCATGGAAAAATCTGGCAGGCACAGTGAGCCTCTGCATTTTAAAGTGTCTGAATCCATGAACATCACAAAATGTCTTCCACCCAGAAAGGAAAGGCCATAAAGTATAATGTCTTAAATCCTAACCAAGGCTTTACTAAGCAAACTTCTGGATTAAAAGTTTTACCCAATTAGCTCCCTATTAAAAGATATGGTTACTGAATTTTCACATTTCCTTTCCAATTGCTTCCTCTTATCTGATTTCTGTCCTTAGGTCCTTGCGATGACCTACATAAAATGGCAAAGCCTCATTATCAGAATTCTGCAGCACCCAGAACTGGATGAATTGATGAACCAAAGCCACAGCTGGAGCAAGAGACCGTAGATGTAAAGTCAGGCAGGAAGGTGTTCCTTTGAAATAAGACAGAAATGGGCTGTTCTCACCAGGGCTTTGAAAACAGGTAAAAATGTGAAGTTCTATTGTATCAAGATAAGGATGGTTTAGGGGGGGAAAGAAATCTCTACTTGATACTTTTATCCTCCTAATCTCTTTCTGCTCATCCAGGCAGTCATTCAGGAGAACTGTCCCTCACAGATTTCACATGCTTACAAAGGAAGAAAAAAACAAACGTAACTTCATTTGACATTGTGAGAACAGAAGGGGACACTTCATGTACCCCATATAAAAATTAATGAGTAAGTCTAGTCATGGAAAAGCCATGGAATTCCTAGAACTCTAGAAAGGACATACACAGACATCATCCAAAAAATAGCTCATGAGTTATCTTAGATTAGCACTTCACCTGTCCTCTAACAAGTGGGCCAGCATTGTTCAGCAGAACAAGAAGAGCACACCACAGAACACTTTGAGTCTTTGAGAGCACATAAAATTACTGGGAGCATTACTTTCATCTTACTAACTGAAAGCAAAGTAGAAAGACAATAGTTCTGTCATTCCACCTAGCTCTCTTGAAATCTGGAGTACTCTTGGGACCTGCATTGTGCATGAACTACTTTCTCAGATGCAATAAACATGCTGATCTTCAAGGGTTTACAGTGCCAAAACCATCGAGTCTTGCTGCCTACATTTTCTATCGTGACTGAACTTCAATATAAGGAGCTCTATTGTCAGCCACCCCAAAGACGACTTTCCTCCATGTGTGAAGGAAACTTCTGATGAAACCTCACCAAACTCTTTCTGTTCTGATTTTAAAACTCCTCTTTCTTAGCTATAAGAGGTTTGTTTATTATGCTTAGAATTGGGTATTGCTGTTTCAAATTTTATGAACTCCCAGTAGTGGCAATTCTAATAGATCTCCAGGGCTTTGACAGCAGCAATTTGTCAGAATTTCTCACATTACCTCCAGTATTTAAGTGTCTATAAACATGAGCCTCTGTATTTGTTCATGAATGTATCTTGGCTAAACCTGACAATAAAACCTCCAGTTATATGCACTTCTGTTCAGAAGCCATCACAAAGTTCACCCATGTCAAAACATTTGGGGTTTTCAGTAAATAAAGTAAAATAGCAAGATTTTTGTCATCTAACATTGACTTAGATAGAACTCTTAGCCCTGTCTATAATCTATGCTGAAGGGTCATAGCTGGGGTTAAAAGGAAAAAAAATTACTTTAAGGATATTTTAATGTGTTCACTGTTTCAGAACAAAACAGTACTGACAGCAACAACCTAAAAGCATCAAACTTCAGCCAAAACAGGCACAACGTGGATTTTGCTTCATAGCCTTTTACTGTATAATACAAATGTCATCTGCATGTGTGCTGTCATACAACATTGAAAACCAAACTCTTGTGCCTCAAAAAGATATCAAATTAGATTAATTTAATCAGCCTTATTTTATATTTTTCCACATACAAGCTGTTTTGCTTATTAAGTGGGACTACAAAAAACATAATTCAGTTTAAATTGCATGTGTCATATGGAAGCAAAGGTTCCATAATAAGTCCTATAGTTAATTTTGTTATAGAAAAAATCAGACAAATTGTTGTAGATATGGCTACTGCTTGTAACTAACAGGTATAAAACACTGGGCCAGAAAAATGATCTTTCAAAATTTTCATTTTAATAAAACAATTTTTCCTCTCTGCGACCAAGAAGTAATTTTTCCCTAATAATGTTCTGAGAAGTAGGAAAACCCTCAAAAAATGTGGACTACAATATTTTCAAAGTTCCTTTGGACAAAAGTAGGCTTAAATAAGACAGTGGTCTTTCTGCATTTCACACTGAAATTTATAATTGCCATAAATATTTTGAAAAACCCTATTAGAGTCTACTTTGTCAGCAGCTCAGATTGCAGCAATTAATCTCAGCTAACTCATTAACTGGATCTAGAAATCTGTTTGTTCCTTACTTTTGCTGCAATCACCACCAAAGCACCCTTCATAACTTGAGTAAGTTAAAATAAATAAAAATAAAAAAACACATGGGAATAAATTTTTTCCTTGTTCCTTGCACTAAACAAGGGCATTTATACACTTTTGAAAGTTAATATAAAGCATAGCACACATATTTTATAAACAAAGGCAGTTATAGCCACAACCCTCGTGCACCCGTGTAATCCTCAGAAATACATCCCTTCTGAAAGAAAGATATTTACTAGTACATTTATATGTCAATGCTTCCAAATACATCCTCAGACATAAGAGGATAATACTTAAGTGTAATGCAGAAAGAACTTTTTCAGGACTGAAGCATGGACCACCAACACCAACCCTTTTTTTTTTTAATTAAAAATGTACATACCTTTTAGGTATATGCTCCACTTCCACTGATTCAAAAGAAGTACATTTTCCAAGAATGTTGCATCCTTAGAAGACATTCAAACATATTTTTGTACTTTCAAGATATAAACAACTCATTTTCATCTTGCCTTATAAAATTATATTGAGCATCATGCTGTATCTTATTATAAACAGGAACTACTTATTATAAAATACATATAAGAAATGAACATTCCTAAAATTTAATGAACAAACTGTGATCTGCATGCTATGGTTCATTAGGTTCTCATATGAAAAGCAAAAAACACCACAACCCAAAATTAAAAACTGTGGTTTTAAATTAGTTCTTTTAGGGCTCCTCATCTTTTAGCTGCAGTGGGAAATGGATATGAGAAGACAGATGCTGTAAGTTCAGTTCATTACTATCAGCTCTGTATTATTTCCCAGCCTTCCTGATACTATGAAGGTTGATTGCTACTCTATTCCTTTAGATGTACGTAGATTTGAATAAATGGTTTATTTTCTCTATCCTATTTCAAAAATTTTAGTATTTTTCTTTTTGAGACAAGATCTCTTGTGTCAACATACTCCCACGTAGCACTGGAAGAGAAATCATTAGCAATCTTGATTGAACTCTGTCGTGGCTCCAAAGCAGCACAAGTATGTTTCACATGCGGAGAGCAGTGCTGCACTTCCCAGAAAAGACCTACATTAGCTCCAGAACAGTGGCCAAAACAAAGACGCCATCATGATCCAAGAATGGGGATAATTTTCACCACAGATGTGTGTAAGTAAGGAAGAGGAGATAAAAGCACTTGAGTTTAAAAACCCTCACAAACTACAGCTGACCTCTTCATCAAGTAGCTTATTTTCAGTACCATATGAAAGCTCAGGATGTTTATCAAACTTTCAAGTAAAAAAAAAAATAAGATTACCAGTTAATAATACATCTCTTAGATAAGAACAAAATTATTGTGGTCTGGGAGTTTTTTATTTTTAAAACCTACCTCATTGCAGTAGAATAAAGTCTGCCTTGTCACATTTCAAGGCTGTGTAATTTGGTTTTTTATCTCATGTCACGTAAGACTTTAGATATCTCTGAATTGCCTTAACTCACCAAAGCAGTCACACCTCTACACTTTTTAAAAGCAAAGAAAGAAAAAGTATGGGTATGTTTAAATAAAACAGGTATTTTAACTGACATCTTTCATCAGATACTTTCATGAGGTTTCATTTGAGGATACACACCAGAGGAAACTGATTTGAATATGTAAATAATGGAAGAGGATGCCCATTCACAGCAAAGTGCTCTGCAATTTGTAAAACATGTATTAGTCAAAAGTGGATAATAATGCCAGGAATTACATTTATACAAAATTTTCTATAACTAGAAAATTATGTTTATACAGTGACCATGAACCACTGATAGAGGGTTAGCAGAATGTAGGCAATTCCCATGGAATCTGGTTACTGAAGTGATGCCAGGTTAACTGAATTGGTTTTGTTAAACTAATACATTCTTTGTGCAGAGACTCTTCTATAATAGGTTTTCAAATAGTTATTTCAACTTAAATTGTGTCTGTGAAGTTGTGCTGTTCTCATTTTATGAGAATTTCATATAATCCTGCTAAACAGAACTCTTGCTTCAAACTCCTACACTTTCATTGCTGCAGGCAGACATGGAGAGGGTAGATAGGGCAGGAGGATTATTAGACTGGAGACAGGCAGCTTTCCCATTTACTTCCAAAGACAGCCACAAATATTTCTTGTTCATGTGTTATTAATCAAGCCTTTAGCACTACTTTTTCTGCACTGCCGTGACAAACTAACCATGGAGCAAACACTGCTAGGTCTCCATGTCCCACCATCCATTTTCTTTTGTGACAAACTGGAAGCTCTTGCATATAGGAATGATTCCTCCCCTCCGTGTTATGCAAGTACAGCAGGATTCTCATTCACTGGTAATTGTACAGATACTACAAACATACATGAACTATTATACACAGAAATACAAGAAAATGATGGTCTTGGTTGATTACCATGGCTGCAAGGTCAGAATCTCATATGGGAGGTTATTGAAGTCAGCTCAAATGACCCAAATTTGACAGGCTATGCAAACTCCAGCCCTTCCCAAGCTAAATCAATGTGAACAGCTCTCAACAGGAGCATAAGAGCACTCGAGTGTGTTTTACACTGTCTGCCTAAAACCATCCAACCCAGGAAGGAGACACCTCACTGATCAGTGTTATCTGGAAGGGAGTCTACATCCAAGGATAACAGGCTTGTAACTCAGAAGTTCTATCTGAAGGTAGCTTAGGAAAAAACACATTTTGCTTTTCAGCTATCATATCGGAGAATATCTACCATGAGAATGCCTAAATGCAAGAGCTTTGTATGTTACATTACATCCTTAAAGACTGCTAAAAATTTAACTAGCTGGAATCCAAAACATGTGACCCTAAATTGAGAAGCTGTTAAATAAAACATGTAGGAATGCAGTCAAAGCTTTCATTTGGAATTCTGTTGTGGTCATTCTATATTTGGAGCTTGAATGTCTCAAGAATTACCTCAGGTAACCTGTTAAAAAAAAATCTACGGGGGGGGAGAAGTCAGTAGCTCTAGGAGGAAAAATAAAAATGAATCCTCTTTTTAAACCTGCAGGCTACATGAAATCTAGAAGTAAACAAGGAGTTTGAAGAACATTTTTATCACAGCCAGTAGTTTACCTAATTAAGTTGGGGATTCATTGTCATTTAGCATTGTTTCACTCTTAAGTGGATATCCAGAATGAACAGCCAGCTGTCAGAAAGTGACAGAGATGAATATTAATGCATGTTGGGGAAAAAAGTCCAAAAGCTTTGCTGTCACATTAAGTTCTTACATATAAAAACATATTCCCCCATTTTGTGGGCTGAAAATTCACAAAATAATCCCTCATTTAACTACTTTTTAACTAACATGTGGTAACCACCACACCTCTAGCCAACATTAGGTAAGGATGGTCAATTTTGGGGTGGGGGGGGGTCCCACTATTAGATCATTCTGTTAATTGGTCCTGATATATGAACCCATACACTCAGGAGAAATCAAATCCTGATAGTCTGATAGAAGGGGTAATTGAAGACACACTTTTCCTGATAGAATCTACATGCTCCAGGAGCAAGAACAAGGCAACATTGCATTTAACAGCCTCTGGTCATGAGCTTACCAGCTACAGAAGCTCCTCGTTAACTTTTCCCCTGTGGTAGAACTTAGTTTTTCAGAAAATACACTGACAAGGTGCTTCTCTATTCAATTTCAGAACAATTAAAATGTGCATACACCTGAAACAATAAAAGTTACTGGTTGTGACAGCACATTACAAGATTCTGGAAAACAATTTCTTCTGAAGGTTTTTCTAATAATTTCTGGCAACTTCTTCAGTCCTGTCCCATACAATCTTCTGCAATATCAATATTATGTTGGACTGTTATTGAAACATTCCACATTTTTAGACAGGGCAATGCTGATTGGACTAATTTCTTCAATCAAATTTTCACCAGCCCAATATTAGTACATTATTTATAAGCTGTTTGCTGGTTTACTAGGTTTATCCATTAAACTAAGTCAGTCTTTTCATTGACATTTGTTTGAATTGAGACCAGGACACTATTTAATATTCAACCCCACAAAAGGCTGCAGTAAAGGACAGTAATGAAACTGTTTGACTTTAAAAGTTGTTTTAGCAATTGTGGAACTATGAGCAAAAAGCAGTAACAGCAATATAAAAATCACTGAGTAAAAAGTGGGGTTACTTTCTTTTCGGAAGAATATGCCTTACAGAATAAAAATGTTGGAGAAACTTCATGTGTATTTGTTTTCACTCTCTGTCAAACACAGATCTTCTAGCAAACAAAGCAAGTTTGAAGGTAGCTTTTTTGAATCCTTTATTAAAATTAGCTTCCCATCCCTGAATTTCTCCTAGAAATAAAAAGACTCAACATTAAAAATTCTAAAAACTATAAAAATTGTGTTAGACATTTTTCTTACAAATTCCCCAATAGACCTAAATGTGAATTCTTCCATCAGTGTAAACCCATGTGTCATCCATATGATGACAGTCAAATCAAAGAACAAAAAATTAATCTAAATTTTCTTATTTGCAAGCTGACGATAAAATTATTTCTCTTTTCACTATATCATACAATTTTGTTTATCTAGCTGTTGCTATTTTATGCAAAGCAAATGTTTTCTTAAGAGTTCGAATAAAACATATGCCATTGAAATTCTCCATATTTCAATGTGAAACAATGCTCACATCTAAAAGGCAGTATTTTTATCAGCACAAAGGTTTTGTTCAATAATAAGTTCTCAAGCGGATTATGATGAAAAAGTAAGGATTTTTTTTGTTTGGTTGTGGGAATTTTTCTTTTAAGTACAAAATAATTAAGGGTATCCACTTGCATTTTACTGAAGCAAGTACAGACTAGTTCTGACTGTCATACCTATAGATCCAATTTCTCCATAATGCCCGACTTCCCCATTTCTATTCAAATTACAAGCCATAATTGAGAATTTATTATCTATTGAATCTTATGTGTAGGACCATTTACTTTTTAATGAAACCAAAACAAAACAACATAGTAGAAAATGTTCCCTAGTTACAAACATGCCTTCATTAAACCTCCTTTTTTTAATTAAAAATATGATATTAAAGTCAGGTCTAATGTAAATTTTAAGATCTAAAACCCCAAGTAAATACTTTGATAAAAAGTTATTAATACTACCTCATTAACTTCAGTGCTTGTCAAACATGTCTATTAAAGAATGTTAAAATTTAATCTTATGTCTACCTATTAAAAAGCAGAAAGCAAAGAGAGAAATGAAAGAACAACACATTATAACTAAAAGCCTGGAGCAATCAAGGCAGTGATAGTGATAGCAAATTTTACCACCTCAAGAACATTGAGGTGTGTTATACAAAAAGGAGAGTCAGATACATCTGGGGACAGAAAGACAGCAGTAAAATAATACACTTCTAGAGTTATTAGAAATATTATTTCTTTAATATTAAGTAAGGAATGTTTCTCACTAATTTTTACTTTCTATATAACATGGTGCAAGATTGAGAAGTATTAGCAAAGGGGATAAGCACACCCATAAATAAACTGAGACTAATGAGGAATTGCCACCAAACACCATCTTTGATATGGAAGAAAAAAATCCCAAAAGTCATTCAAAGTAGGAGAAAATAGAAGTGACATTATACTGTGCTACTCCACTGGCACAAAAGAAAAGAGACATCAAAATAAAAGAACGCATTTTAGAATTAGAAAAACCTTGACACTAGGTTTCAAAGTCAGAAAATTTGCTTTCCTGTAATTTAGGAAAAAAGAAATCCTATTTCTTGTTTCTAACATAATCCTGTTCCAAATAGATGTAAATCCTTTAGATTTAATTTCTTATATATAAATCTGTCTCACATGAAATGCAATGGAATAGGAATGGTGTCACTGCATATGCTGCTGGCAATATCAGTTATTATTTTTTTGACTTATAATACTCCGATTTCAAGCACACAAGCCATTAAGCACTTTAGCTTTCAGGCCAAAAACTTTTGCTTACAACTGTCACAAAACTTCAAAAGATTTCATATTTTTAGAAGTGCCTAGGAATACATGCTTGGTTTATTACATCAAAGAACCAGTTCACTGACATTGCTGCATCTGGACAACACTAAGCATTCATGAAAGTGCAAGCTAGAACACTTATTTTCCTGATAATGGACACTACAATTTGAAATGGTTGATGGTTTTGAAGAGAAACTATCACTATTCCCTGAAATTGTGCAATCCAGCCAAACAACTCACCCTTTCTGTCAGCACAGAATTCAGATAATGTGACAAGGAAGTTGGACAGCATTCCAGCCCAAAGCAGAAATTTTGCATTTCATCTGACATAAGTAAACCTGAATATAAAGTCACAAATATTTTTTACTCATTTTGAACACAGATGCGGAGACATGTGCAAGCTGTGTTGCAGAAATTAATCAATTATTTGAGTTCTAGCTGACAATGTAATTCCTTAAACTAAAATTTCTTCCTCATCTTACCTGAGTGCTACCATCCACTGCAGCAACACAGTAAGCAAAGCAAGCCCTTTCTCTAAGGGAACTTTCATCCTTCTTTCCCTTTCTTCATTCCCCCTTCCTTTCTTTACTGCAAGAGATCATCATGTAAATACAAGACTGAAATAAACTGTCCCTGCACCAAGCTATCTAAGCATCAAGCATATGCCAAAAATTTCTGTTGGTAAAATCAGCAGATTGAAAATTAAATTTTTAAACATTTTAAATCCCAATGATTCACCCATTTGTAACAGGAAAATAGTATCTTACTTCTTTCCCTGTATGCAAAAATATCAGAATGACCTACTGTTAGCATTTTTACAGATATTTTTAAAGATACTTGGCAAAATACACTTGTTTCCTCCGACTCAGGAACAAGTTAGAAAACCTCCAGGCCCAACTCCGTATTTCCTAATTTTATAAACCTTTCTCTATTTAACATAAGAGGTGGCAATAAATTTACTTTACTGACTGTGCACATCTCAAATAGCTATAAAATACAAACAATGAGGTGAGGATTCTGCAGGAGTAAGAAAGAAAGGATGCAGATGGCATTGCAGTGAGGATTTGTGCTACGGATGGAAGCATTTCCCAGACTGAAGGTTTTTGTCAGTCACAGAATTGTGCCCCTGAGCGCGGGGTTTTGTCCCACGGCTCCCCAGGCACAGCGGCTGAGCATCAGCAGGTCAGGGACAGGGACAGCCCTGATGACACCCGGCAACACCCGGCCCTGCCTGGGCTGGAGGGCAGCTGGGCTGGGAACCCACCTGGGCACCGGCCCCAGGCCCTGGGAATCCCATCCCATCCCATCCCATCCCATCCCATCCCATCCCATCCCATCCCTG
>VYZP01077784.1:0-18267 GCA_013400635.1 Hypocryptadius cinnamomeus | reverse complement strand
CTGCCCCAGCACAGGAGACTGGAAAGGTGGTGCCATTCCATCCACCGCAGGAGGGTGAGTGGCAGAGCTGGGCCACAGGGCTGGTGCCTGCAGCCACCTTGGCACCATGCCATCCCATCCCATCCCATCCCATCCCGTCCAGTCCCGTCCCATCCCATCCCATCCCATCCCATCCCATCCCGTCCCATCCCTGTTGGGGCAGCTGAAGGGGCACAGCTGGGCACAGCTGGACTGCAGAGAGCTCGGGCAGCACAGGCGCTCCTGCCGCAGCGAGCAGCACCAAGGGCCACAGCCGGGCTAAACTTTGAGTAAAGGCGGGGCTGCAAAAAGCGACGGCAGCTGCTCAATATTGGTGTTTAGCAACGTTAGTACCTTAGGAACTAGAGAGTCTGTGTGCCTCCTGCAAAACCCTCTGCAGAAAGAATTGTTCCACACTATTAAGTCTTTCTATTATACATTCTCTATTATTAGATATTGCTATTTTAAGTACTTCTCTAGGTCTTACAACAAAACTGTATAAACAGACTTCACACTGACAGCATTTAATTGCTTTGCATGTGCATTGTTTAATGCATGAATGATCTGAGCAATTAAGAGCCAGAGGTGCTGCTTAGTTTCCATCCTTTTAGAACCCAGGAAAATCTAGTGAAATAAAGCAATGATTCTCAACTGGACTCATGCAGTCTGAAACCATTCAGTGTGTCTTCTGAAAAAAGAAAACATGGAAAACATGCCTATGATCCTAGGGTTTAACAGGTATCACTTTTATACTTTTGGACTATCAATATGGCATTAATTTTCAAGCATATTTTAAAACAGCAAGACCAATTACTTTGTGGATGTCTATAGAACCAGAGCATTTATAAGCAATTCTTTCAAATTATGGATTATAACTGAGAAAGTTTATTTCATTCTTTAAAAAATCAACTAAGCATTCAACCGTTCAGTTAAGACAGCATCAATAATTTCCCCAAAGAAACTTAGATAATATATAGTGTCCATTTATGTGTCTAGTGAAGAAGCATTTCTCTTGAGAAATCAAATTGTTTTTTTCACTTTTTATCATCATATGGTTCTATTTCCATCAACCAAAAAAATACTTTTACTTTCAGAATTACACGTACATGCAAAATGCATACAGATATAAAATATTATGCTTTTTACAGGAATAAGATAGTTCTGAATTTCTAAGAAACAGAGTCGAATTATGGTTCAAGATAAACAGAACAATGCTTATCACTCAGTGCTTTTCACTGTATTGCAACAACAATACTATTATATAAATTATATATAATATAAAAAATATTAATTTTAGAAGCCAGATAAACAGAAGTACTTGTAACTAATTAGTTACCCATATTCAGAATGAAACAGGATGGTTTTTTTGTTAATTCTAAGAAGACAAAGACCTTGAATTAGGACATACTTTAGCACAATCTCATGGACACTTAAAGTTACTGAAATGTGAGGGTAATTTTGTTAAATAAATACCTAAAAGACTCTCGGGGTACCAGTCTCAAAACTGGTATCATTGAACATTTTACTGGTCTTACCAGCTGGCCTGAAGTGACACGAAAGGGGAAACAGGAGGTCCTGTTAAAGGACCTGACAGTGACTGGTGTATAAATCAAAACATATCAAAACACATCAATTGCAAAACCCCACAGTTTTCAAAACACTTATTTTAAAAATGTGCTGAATTGAATTTTTGACTTTGAGATTTCCTATGCTTTCCTAAAGAAGAGATGACATCCAGATGACATTCTGATAACTATTGGAATATTTTTTTTATTACTACAGCTATTACATCAAGTTCAAAACATTTTGTTACAAATGCCAACCCATTATGCAAAGTTCTTTGTCTAAAAAGTTACATCTTACATATACATATTCTGCTTCCTAAATTTTGCATATTTTGTTTTAAAGTTATGAGGGTTTCTCATTGTTAATTAAAAAACAGATGCTAGGATAAACTTTGTGAATCTATATGATAGCTCCTTTTTTCAAATGAACTATTTGATTTTTTTCCTTCAGCAACCCAGAAACCTGAAATTAAATTGCAGAGGAAGGGAGATATGAGTAAGATCTGCCTTTTCCACAGACACTGTGTCTCTGATGTACCAACCATGAAGCTGTTGGAGCCAGCATGCACCAAGCCTGGCTTCTTTCAGACAATGCACACTTATCTGTGAGGAGATTCTCCTGGAGAAGGCTCATTCTCTGCATCAGACCAAGTAACAGAAGTCTGTGTTGGCATGGGAGCCAGAGTGGCAAGGAGAAACAGCCATTATTATTAAAAATAATAAATGGAATTTTTTACTTCCAAGAAATGTCATTTATTATTTGTAAATAAATAATTATTTCTACATATATTATTTTTAAAATAAAAAATTCTTTACTTCAACCAAGTCCAGAAAAGACAATTGGCTGACAATCAAATATTGATTTGCAATTTGTAGGCAAACAGCTGGGAGAAAGCTGGATGTGCATCAGCATTTATAGAGAGCTGACCTGGCAGCCAGGGAAAAATGAGCAGGAAAAGATTTCTGCATCTGTAGGTTACTGTAATTAGTAAAGAGCATTCTGTGAAACTTCCTAAGACACAAAATCAGAACTGGCTCATTTTATTTATATAAAATAATAGAATTTCATGCAGACAATTTGATGACTACATTCAGCTTTCAGTTGTTAGCAGATTTTTTAGGGTGGAAAATAAGCAGACTACAGATGGGGAAAACATTGGAGCTGGCTCAGCAGGGTTAATTGTGGCATGATGCTGCATTACCAGTCAGCTGCAGTGCCTCAGCACCACACTCCAGGGACCAGGGTAATTGTGCATGGAGCTGGCAGGGAGTCAGGAGCTTTGTTAGCTCCTGATCAGCATTAACCATTCTAAATAAAGCTCAGCTCTACGCAGACAAATGTAGGTGACTCCACATGATCCTCATCAGTACCCTGGAGCTTTCTTCCATGTGGAGTATGCTATTTCCCCAATAACAGATAATGGAAAGTGACTACTAGCAGGAGAAAGATTTTGTCCAAAGCTGTTCCACTCTAGTTTCAGCCCTTCTGTACAAAACTTCCCCAAAATGTACAGGGGAAGGAGGAAGTTAGGAGAAGAAAGCAGACCTTTGCATTGTCACAGGTGCACAAACAACAACCTGCAATAAAATGAAAAACAGAATTTGCATTTGGTGTCCTTATTGCTACAGAGTGAAAATGTTTCACCATAATGAGAGGAGTTTTAACCATTACTGAGAATTCCATAAGGTTATAGTCCACACAAAGGAAAACTTTCAGGAATTCAGAACCACTCTACAGAAGTTAAGACAAACTAAACAAACAATTCACCAGAATAACCTCCTGTGAGAAGGTAAACTAGTAAAAGTAAAAATAAAAGGGGGACAAAACAAAGGCCTAAATACAAAGGGGATACCAAATTAAGACTTTGGCACAACTAAACATAGCACCAAAATCCACCAGATTGCTGGATGATTTACTAAAACACTTCTAGAATAAATCTGATAGGGACAATAAGGAAAGTAAATTATTACCAGCAGGTAAAAATCTACAATACAGCTCTGAAGAAGACCTCTATAAGCTCTAAAAGGTCACCATATTGTTAAATTGTACATGAAAGTTTGCAATATTTGGAATGAAAAATGCAGAGTCCATTTTGTAGTCTGAAGGTCTGTATTTTTCCTATAAGATCAAGAGATTTTCAAAGTGAAATGTGAGCATATCTTATTCCAACATTATAGACATACAGAAACTTTTGAGGTTGAAGAAAATTGTGAGAAAATTTCTAGGGGCATATTATAAATCAAGCCTTGCAACATCGAGTTTCCAAACCTTCAGATCGAAAAACAACATTAACAGATCAGGCAGGAGACAAGGAAGAACAAGCAGGGTGAGGACAAGATTTTTTCCTTACATCTATTGATTATTTGTAGCCAGAATTATTTTATCTGAATTGACCAATAATGTGGTCTTGCAGATATTACTCACTATTGCAGTCTATTGATCCAATCCACAATCAGCTGAGTGCAATGGAAACAGTCTTTAATTAGGAATTTAAATATGCCTGCAAAACAGATTCTTGTTTCTTTCTTTCTTCATTCATCTCATCTTGAATCATATCAAATACTTTATCTTCACACAGAATCCAACATAGAACTCACCCTATAGCGATACAAAATGAAAACATTTTTTAAAAAATTTTAAAAAGCACAAAACCCAAGGGCACCTAGAACAAACTGTGCTTACCACATCTATACAGCACAGCAAATGATTCAAGGTTTCAGAGCAAGGCCTCTGAGCTGCACTGCTCTATTCAAGCCATTTCAGAGTACCTGGAGAAATGAGCTTCTTGAAGACTGTCAGCAGCACCACAATCCACTGTGAAAAATTTAAACCACACTTGCCACACCACTGGGTACATCTGCACATATATATAAATGATGGGAGTCCAATTCAACTGCTAAGCTCAAATGCATCACTGTAGATAATTATTTTAAATGTTGCTAGAAAGAAGTTATTGTTACACAGCTTCAACAATAGATTATTCTAAATCTATTCCAAAACCCATACAAAAATGGAATCTCAGATTTTACTTACACTATCAATCTGCACTGAGTTATCACAAGTGTAGAAAAATAAGAAAGTTGCTATCTGGTCTAGTTGGCTGAAACAAAACAAGAAGATGAATTGCAGCACTAGTAAGAGTTCTTTTGTCATCTGATTTTCAGAAATAATTTTTAATTTTATAGTAAATTATTGAAAACAAATGTGTTCAGAATGATGCCTCTGTGCTTCATAGGATTTTCAAATACAATTCCCATTCTCAACTAGCTTGGTGGTAGGAGCCATCTACTTGCTCCAAAAACACCCTTCCAGAATAAACAGGAACAGTAAAACAATTGTGAAATTGTAATTACAACTGGAAAAACTCATTGAAGGAGACTTAGTCCCTCAGAAATTCAATCTTATAAATAAAATCAAAAATGATCAGCAGTGAAGAATTACAAAGACTGACTCTCAACATATTTCACAAAAAGGAATTGTAGAGAAACTTCTTTTCTAGAAGAATCCTCTCACTCGATCTGGAATAAGAAGAGGTGCAATCCACTCACACTTCCAAGTTGATGTAGATGACTATGCAATATAACCTCAGCAAAAAGGCACGTGACCTCCACATTAGTTATTGGCCAAAGCAGAAATGAGATTTTAAAAGGCTAAAGGCCTAAATACATACTGAAATAACAGTACTACTTATAGTCATAAGTGAAAGTCATGGTCAATAAGATAGTCAGAAACAGGGAAATCTACTTGCATTGAGCAAGTTTCACTAAATTTTTCAGAACTAAAATGTAGGCAATATTTCTAGCTGGTAAGTCACTGCTGAGGTTATTGCTGCTGAGAAAAAATATTTTATCTGCAAGTCCATAATTTGTTTAATAGGAGTAAGTGAAAACTAACTGGATCACTCTGGTTAGTTCTCTAGCATTCACTGTGGAAACACAAATCAGATTTGCTACCAAAAAAAAAAAAGGTAAGAAGAATAAATATTATTGTATTTGGAAACTCATCAGCAATGAAAACTGACTATTTTTTCTCTAAATTATCTGCTTCCTGTATATCCCAATTCATACCTTAATGCCAAAAATTAGTTTTTAATATTTCTATTCATGTGAAATCCTATGGCAGATGTCTAACTATGTCTGCTTCTGAATTAAAAAAGAATGCTGGCCTTCGAAGAAGCAAAATTCAAAAATCCATACAGATGGCTAAAAATAACGTGGGTTCCTGTATCCACATGAACAATGGTATGTAACATCACAATAGGACCCAAGAAATCCATAATCCTTTCATACCTGTGAGAGTGCTGAGGACACCTGGAAGACTATGCAGCATCATTAATGCATTTATTCAGATCTCGTGAGGCATGGAAAATTCAAACCAACTATCCTTTTAGTTATACCTAAAGAATTGTCAGTACTGAAAGGAAAATCCCACAATGCCATTGAAATGCAAGTCAAGCAAGAAAAGAAGCTATCAGACTTTTTCAGCATCTAAATCCTCTTTGTCTAGAAGAAAATAAAAACTATTTTTGGCAGCTAACTTTATTTATGAAATTCACAGTTAAAAGACAACACCAGAAGCTACAGAAATTACATTCCTGCAACTGCAGTGAACAGATGCCTAAGCATCAAACAAACTGGGAATCGAACAGATGTTATTCTGATAAAGGTAGAGGAAAACCAGAAAAACATGCCTAGAGAATATTTCAAATAGACTGCCTTCTAATGACTGTTTGAAGCATATATTTACTCATCTAGCTAGTATCCTCAAAAGTATTCCACACCCTGTGAAAGTCAAAGGCAAGGGCAGCTTTGTGGCTCAGGAGCAGCACTGCTGTGGGAGTGGGTGTCAGGCCAGGGCCCCAGCCCAGATCTCCCTTTCCAAACCAGCCAACGCAGCAATGCAAACTTCCCTTGCTCAGAGCATATTTTGTACATGAAATCAAAGCTTCTATAACTGTCAATCTCCAGAGCACAGACACAAGTGCTTTGTCATTAAGCCTGAATGTATTGATTTCCACATTCTATGATGAATATCTACAGCAAATATTTCAGCTTATCTGTTATACAAGCTTAAAAGTCATTCATAAAGTTTAAGTTTTGTCCTTTTTTCCCCCTCAATGCTTCCTGTATTTCATGCCTTAACTAAAGAAATGCAAACACACAATATTGTATTCCACACTCCTCTTTATCCCACTTACTTCATGAGGTTTAAAGAAACTATTAATTACTTATTATTCTACTCATCCATAATTGCAGTAGAATGACTGCAAATTAGTTTCTGCACTGGAACATCCCTATATACACTTTGGTTCCCTCTGGGTTGACATGATTGTCTCTAGAAAGGAAGCAAATTCTTGTAAAATGAGGGATACAAGTTTCATCAGCTCAGCTTGTTCAGCAATCAACCTTACACCTTTACAATTGCCTTGAAAAACAGAAAACCTCATCTCTGTTATTTTAAAAAGATGGAGAAAAATAAACTGTGCAGATCAACAACTGGTACTCAACAGTTTTACAGTTATCTCCAAAATTAAATTAAGTAATGGCAAGGTTAACATCTAAATCGATACACCACTAAATACTCAGGAACTTTTCTCTCCAGACACCACAAGTGATAGAAACTTCTAGCTGAACATAGGGGTTATCAGAAAATGACAATTCATTGATTAAAATGAGTTTTGTGCTGGCACCTCTGATCAGAGGAGGCCAAATCACAGATGTGTTTCTGACAGACACTTCACCTCCCTACTGCAGCACTAATGTTCTGCTCCAAGATCAGGGAATGCTGCCCCTTGAAGCCCTCAGCTGCAGCCCCACTCTCCAAGTCAGAGAAGAGGATTTCAAAGCCACAAGACTGCCAGGGTAACTTGAAGTTCTCAAGACTTCACAAAACCAGCTTCACAGAACTGCCCTGCTCACTACCAAGAAGCCTGGAAGAGCCTCTGCCAGCCAGCAGCTCTCACAGCTCAATAGCAGCTGGCAGGAAAGGCTCCACCTCCGAGTGGGGTGAACTTCCACACCGTAGGCAAAGAGCTTAGAAAATCTGAGAATACAGAATACAGCTGGATGCAAATGTATCTTGGAAAAGAAAAATGTCCTCAGAACTAGAAATCTGAACCTGGAAGATGCTGCAGTACTCATTACAAAGTGAAAAGCACACACATCATGCAAAAATAACTAAGATGCTACATTTACATTTGCTGTGTCACATACCAAGGTTTGTTGGCACAGCTGTCATTCCAGAGCATCCTTCAATTGATTAGTATGATGATTTACATTATGTCTCATGTAAACATAAAACATGGTTAAATCACTCACAAATATACTATATTAACAGAAAACCCTCCATGTTCCTAAATCAAAACCAGCAAAGTTTGGACCATACCCTGGTTTGCTACACACTGCTACCAGCAGGACTTGATAATCCGAGAGCAAACTAATGGATAGATCTATCCTGCTGTTCTTAAGCAGGCCTTTGTGAAAAGGTAGAATCGCTGTAACTAATGATCCACCAGTTCTCACTCACCTGCAGAAAAGAAAATTATTAAATTTGACGATTGCAGGGGAAGATGTTTAACTGGGGAGAAAGATGTTTTGGAATTAAGTGGCACAGCTGACCTTGTTCCTGCACTTTCACCTTAGAGAATTTCTTTGGTACATTCCAAGAAACCAAAGCTCGAATGGTTACTGAAATAACAATTTCTAAACTTACATTTAATGTTTTCATAGACAAAAAAATTACTATGAGTTTACATCAGCTTTAAGTGATATCACAGTCAAGTCCCAAGCAGCCTTCTAAAGATGTTCCACATTTTTAGAATCCTCTGTACAAGCCAGGTCCCCACAAATCCTCAGAAAGATTATCAAGAATTTCTGTAACATCAAGTCAGTATCTTTCCATTACTTTTAAAAGGCAATAGTTAGACAAATTTTAACATTAGAGTCTATTACAGTCATGTAAATTAAGTCAATTTGTCCTTCCTTCAATTAAACATGTTAATTTCCCAGGGGACTCAACACCATTTTCTTCAGTTATCACATATGCCATCATCACACAGCACACTGTAGCCTTAAAAAGAATTAATCAAGTATCTGATCTTACAGACCCTGCCCATGTCAGTAAACCTCACGTAACCCAACTCCCTGAAATTCAAAGACATTCTCAAATGAGAAAGTTTCTCAGATCCCTACGTACCAGAACACAACCTTGGTGTTCCACAGTCACAATAAATGCCAGAAAACTCTCTTGCGACCAGACAGCAGAATTAGAAATCTCAACACAAAATGCATTTAGCTCATAAACTATTATTAGACTTTTACACAGCCTTCTTCCTTCTTTTTAATGTTCAGTTTGTCTGAAAACAGTTAAATTTGCTTGAAAATTAGATTAAAATAGAAGTACAAGTATATAGTCAATCACAAGTTATTAATAGACTGTTTGTGTGTAAGAAACCTAAAAAATTTGTTTTGGTTAGTCATTACAGAAATTCGTTCACAAATTTGATTTTGATAAAGGTATTTAACAATTTGCTTAATTTCTTCAGCAGAAGAAACCATACATCACCTTCAAAGCAAAGATAAAAATAAAATTTGCATGAATTTTTACAGATTTGCTGAATTGAATGCACAAATCATTAAGGCTGAATAAGAAACTGAAGAATTGTCATTGTGGTTCTTGGTGATAGTTACTGTCCTTATGGACAAACATAACCAATATGTATTTCAAAGGGAGATCACAGCATCGTACCAAGTCTGGAAAATTACAAAAAATTGTCCATTTATATTCCTTAGCCACATGATTTGATTAATAGCTGATGCCCAAAAGAATTTAACTGTCTCACTGATACTGGTTTTTTCAAGGATTGTGCTTGTCACAAGATTACCTTCAGACTCTCCAGTTTGTATAAAAGTGAACAAGTAGTCCATCCCACATTATTCAAATCTTTCCATATCTACTACTAATCTTTCTCAGGGTGCTCTCTATTTCTGCCTTCTCTATCTTGTAAATAAAGTTACCTCAATGTGATTTCAGGGAACCAAGCGCTATTTGTTCATAGAAGGGAACAACATTCTGCTCTCTTGTGACATTATCTACACATCTTTAAATTGCATGTTGAACACTCAGGCTCAGTGAAGATTCTACCACCCACCAAAACTTATGGATGTTCCTCCCAAAGAATCAGAGTTTATTTATTTATTCAGAATAGGCATGGTTGAGTCAAGTTATTCCTCCTCTTGTACACTTGTCATCAACAAGCTTCAGCTTTATTAGATCCAGCACAAAGGACCAGATAAGGGCTACCTGGGCTGAAAGAGAGGCTTGTTGGAAAGAAAAGGAACCCTATCTTGTTACTTTCTTTACAGCTATTGTTCCTACAGCTACCCCAAAGTCTTCTCAAACTGACAATACAGCTGCTGTTGCAACTAATACATGAGGTACAACAAAGTTCTCAAAATCATTAACATTCAGTGACCTCATCTCAGTAAAACAACCCTACTTTCACTGTCAATTGGAATCCTGTTCTTACCTTATTCAAGAGCACCTTGTTCACAAACACCTTTACTACAGAAGTCTTTGAAATACTGGTCATTGATATATTGCCCTGTTTCCAGTGGGAAAGAACATTATGAAACTAAATTAATCTGTAAACTGCTAGACTGAATATTTGCCAGATATAAAAATAGTCCAAGTGGTTGATTTTTTTTCTTTAATAAGAAGGCTTTTTTCATTAGAATTTAAATATATTCTGATAGGATCACTGATGTGTAATTCAGAATCTGGCATTTCAATACTATACTTCCTTATAAAGTACTTCTCACTCAGCAGTCTTAGAGCCTTTATATTTATTCACAAATTAACCTTTTCAAAACTCAGGATTAACTGAATTTACAGAGGAGAAATGGAAATAAGAAGGTTATATGAGTTTTTGCCCAGTGTGACTCAGCAAGGCAGTGAGAATTCCAAGCACCAAATCCAGATATCCCCATTCCTAGTCAGTATGTATCAATTCCAGACTTTCCTATAGAATTTACAGCTACTTTTTCAGGGTTTACACCAGAATATAGTACTAAAAATACATTATAATTGTCACAGCCTATATTATTGTAAAGCAAACCAAGGTCAACTTGAAAAATAATATAGGGCAGTGATATGTACTGCTGAACTCAAACAGGCTCCATATGCAGCACACAAATCAGCTTTTGAGTGCCTGAGTACTTCTTCATAAGAGATTACACTCAGCCAATGGAAAAATTAAAGAGTTTTCTGATCAAGCAAACATTACTTTCTCAATGTTTATTTTGATGTACCTTTGTCTTGTTACAAAACTGTTGGAAAATTACAACTGAATCACAGTTCAAGATCTTTTTTCTAATAATACAATTATAATTTATGTTTTGTGAATTCATATTGACAAATGAAAATTTTCACTCCAGAGAACATTATTTTGGAGTTTACTTTATTCCAGTAACGTATAAATTGGAAAAACTATACAGAAACAAAAAGCTGAATAAACTACTTCTTTTCCTTGAAAACCAACACAAGATTCTTAATAAACAGTGCTCAACAGCATCAAATGCACATAATAAACTGTTTTTACCTTCAGATTTTGACTTAAATGCCACTAAGAAATGTTAATGCAATTAGCCCTACTTTTGCCAAAAAATGTGCTTTCAGCTGAAGCGGGTGCACTTTCATTTGGGGATCACCATACCACTAGGCAGGTTGCTGAGCTCAGTTTACCACATCAACCAAAAGTATAAAAAAAAAAATTAATATTATTGAAGCCTCCCCTCTAGTGCAGTTGTCAAGAGAACAGGTGACCTCTCAGCATACATAAAAATGGGATTTAGCATTGCACTAACCCTTTTTTTAGATTAACCGACAAACACCAGGAATATCATTAATTGACTTAGTTCAGAAAGGGCATTGCAAAAAGAAAAATATTCACTAAATGCACACAGAGGGAAGAGTGGAATAACTTATTTTTTAAAGGGAAAAAAGTACAACAGGGGAATGCAATTACATTGAAAGACAGAAAATGAAAACTAGCAGAATTATTTTTTTTTCTACTCAATTAAGATATGGGATTAACTGGAACACAAATGTAATACAAAATATCATGGGGGTTTGAAATTTAACAATTACAGAGTGAGCTGTGAGAACACCAAAAGCAACTGTAAAACCAAAAACCAACGAACCTATGTTTGTGGTCAAGTGGACACTGTTTCCACCAGACCCATACCCTGCCTATTAAAACAGAATTTTAATTTTAATTAATCATCTTCTAAGATTGATGTGGGTCATTGCTCATGACCCCATGACCCCATGATCAATCAAGATCCTGCTAAATGCCATTTCTGAAATTACTGAAATTACTGCTACTCCTGTACTGAACCAAGGCATTCAAGTCCACTTCCACTGGGAACCTGCTCCACTAAAGATGAGTTCCAGAGCTGCACAATATACACATGACAACATCAAGTTAGATTATTTCAAAGGAAAGTAAAACAATGATAGTTTTTAAGCAGATATGATTGTAAACTGATTCTCTTAGATCAAAGAGCATAAACTGCAATAAAATACAACATATGAAAAGCTGAAGCATCTTAGCATAGCATACCTTCCACTATTATTCAGTTACTTTACACCTGATCCAGCTTTTTGCAATCTTTAATCATAAAAAAATTATTGTATTGAAAGCAATGCATGAAAATTTCGTTTATATGATGGAATTTTTCAGAGCTAAATAGTTTGCACTATATGTAATGACCTGACTAGCATTTAAAATGAACTATTTTTAACTAGTTAACTAGAGAGCCTTTTGAGATACTGGAAAAAACAATACAAAGATTCCAAAGGTCAGCGTGTAGATGATACCTAAATAAAAACCTCTCTTATAACTGACACAGCTTGGGTTATTACATGATTCCAGATTTATTCTACAGATATTTACAATAAATTTGTTTAGATCCCATGGCAAAAATCACAGCACAATTTTTTACTGACTGCTTAGGAAACTGCTGAGTAGTCTGTTACATATTTTCACATTATATGCTTCAAGGCAAGATGCTAATTTTAAAAGCTTAAATTTCTGACTGAAAATACATTTCTACTACACTCAAAGAAACCAGATGTTCTAACAGCTAAAATAAATTTGGTGAAGAAAGTAGATCTCACATTCATTTACTCTGTGCTATTTGAAACTACACATTGCCACACTGCAGAACTTCACCAGCTCTACTGCAACCCTGGGGATCAGAGTTCATGAGGTGCCTGAACAACACTGCACTTGCAGACCACAAGAACTCAAAGAAAACAAATTACACCCATAAGTTCCACGTGACACACAACTGTAAATTGAAAAAAACCTCAACAATGACTGTGCAATGTGAATATAGTCATTTGTGACTAAAGGAGATGTAAACTAAGTGTCCTGGAATTCATTTTTCAGCTATCTAACGGTAACATAGCCATCTTGGGAGTCCTGCTTGCATGGCAGGAAGTTTGTCAGCGTCCAGGTACAGTTTAAACTTGATGTAAAACAGACATATATAACAACAGGGAAATAATTCAGATTTCCAGCAAAGAGGAGGAAGGAACAGAACAAGACTAATAGGGAAATGCAAAATCTAATGGGGAGAAAAAAAAATACAGGGGTGTGCATATACAGAATGGTTTTGACTGGAAGGACCCTGAGGGAGTTCTCTGCTCCAAGCCCTGCTCAGCTCACAGTGCTTGGGGTTTGGCCACTCAAGCCCAGAATCTCCAAGGATGAAGGTCCTACAACTGTTCTAAATGCCTCTTCCAGTGTTTGACCACTATCATCGAAAGGAATTTTTTCCTTAGATTTCTGGGACTTCTACTATAACATGTGTGTTGCCCCTCCTTTCACTGATTACATCTGGAGAAAATCTTGCTCCTGTTCTCCACGACCACCCATTAGGTGGTTGAGAAGGGCACTTGGATGCCCCTTTGTTGCCTCCAAGCAAAACAAACAGCTCTCACAGCCTCTTTTCACACACAGTATATTCATCAAAAGCAATATTTAAATTCTGCATCCTGAAAGTACTGCAAGAGTGAGCAGAGCTAGTCAGCAGGACACAACATGGTATCTCAAAACTCAGGCTAAAGGACATCCAAATAAAAGAAGAAAATTCGAGGGCATTTGCTACCTCTACATGTTACTGTTATTAAAGGTAAAAGAGCAAACAGAGTGGTCATGTCACAAAACATCTGAATCACAATAACCCCATAATCTAAGTATATACCCTTCATTAATGAGTACAGAATGGGAAAATTAGCATTTTAAATATATTAGAGAATTCATTATTAATTTAAGGACTAGAGACCATTCAGAAGGGATGTCAGCACTTAATAGAAAACAGGATCATGTGAGGAATTAATCAGGATACTGACACCAAGGTGATTTAGCAGTTAGATTAAAGGATGTCCTTTTACACAGCACTGTCCAGTGCAACCTGAAATAACCTGGCCAATGAAATTCACACTGCTCATTCTTGAAGAGCCAAGAAACAACAATTCTTCTTCCTGCAGCAGTTTGCTAAGTCTGGATTTCTGCATTCAGCATTAAACACATTACTAGAACTCTACTAAGACAAAAAAAAAATTCAAAGAAAAATTAGGCAAAAACCCAACACAAGATAAAAATACAAAAGCAGAGGTCAAAGGACAAAAAATCCTGAAATCCCTGCACTAAAGTCTACAAACATTAAAATACTATGATCAAAGACAAGAATAAATTCATCTGGCATTCAAAGGTGCAAAACAAAAGGGAGGGAATGAAGAAGAACAATCAGGCAGAAATTCAGGAGGGAAATAAAGAACAACTTTAGAAATGCTAAAAATAATTATAAGAACAAAATTTAAAATGTAATCTATTGTCCAGCTTTTATAATATCAGTTCCTTCCTTGACTTTTTTAAACTCAAGCTACATCCTTCTAGAATTCCATCATAAATAAAATGTCCACAACTATGTCTAAAAAATATTTTCTGTTCTGGGTGTGGAAATACAACCAGTAAACACAACAAATCATCCCCAAGACCAAAGAGATCTCTTTGCTACTAAAAGACTAACTTGAACACTAACTCAAAAATGCACTGCACCAGTGGCTACCACATCACGCTCAGAAGTGGAACAGTCAGTCATCACTAATCAGACTGGACAGAGGAGAACTGCTGCACAGTCAGAGTGCTGCTTCAGTATGCTTGGACGCTACTTGTTTTCTAGTTTTTATTACTTACAATCTATAAAATAACTAAAAATACATTAAAAAGCGGTAAATGAGAAAAAATTATCAACCAAAAGAGAGAGAAAAAAATTAAATTAGAAAAACAAGCAAGGCAGGCAGCTAAAACAAAGCATGTATGACAGTATTTTAAAATACATTAATAATTTAATATTTCTTCATGTGATAGCCTTTTAACGAAATTACCACTAGCATGGGATCAAATAAACATCATGCAGTTCAATGCAATTAGCTAAGTTCCAATTCTGTATTTTTAAGCAAATTACCGAGTTGATCATGAAGGTTTTTCATTTCCTAACTACTTACTTTGTGCCTGATGTCTCTAAAATTATTTCATGAGGCACTAACACAAATCAATTTTTACATACAACATTCTGGGTCAAGAAAAACTATATTATTGGATTCTATACATCATTAAACATAACAGAGTAGTGATTACCTTAGTAATCTAAAAATAAAGATTGTTTTTCAAAGTAAAATACAAATACAAATTTAGGGATTATAAAGTTAATGGAATTTTAGTATCTGTTCATTTCAGCTTATTTCATCAAATTCTCTCAGTGTAAACCTGAGAAATGGCCAATTTCAAATTCCCACAGAAAAAAGGCAGTTGAATTCACTATAATTTTTGTACAATTTCCTTGGGAATACATGTGATTTCCTTGCTCAGAGCAAAGTTTAAGATACTTCAACACAGTAATTCTATGTCTCCCTTACAGACTAGAAGTATTGTAAAGAGAAGTGGGAAAAAAATTCAGAACCATGAAAATAAATGGAGGTAAATCAGAGCAATGTCCCACAAAGTAGGAGCGGACAATCCATAACAAAAAAACCCCAAACAAACAAACAAACAAACAAAAAACAAACAAACAAAAAAAAACCCTGAAGTTTGCAAAGCAAAGTATATTCAAACCACAAATAATGTGAGATATATACAAATGCATAATTCATGGGATGGATGCACTAGAAGGACGTGTAATTTCTGTTGTTAAATAAATAATGAGTTACTAAAGCAATTATAACATGAAATCATGGAACTGGCTTGCCCCAGTAAAATACATCACTTGGTGATAGGAAAGCTCTGGACTTTTAGAAGTATCTCACGTGTACATGATGTCAGTTTTATTCTTTTCCCATGCCAGCACCAGCATCCACAGATGCATCCAAACCAGTTACAGTAAAATCTTCAGGGGTAAAATTGATGTGCAGTCTCCAGGTTTGACTCTCAGCAATCTTTCTGCATTATCAACTTCACCATGCCCAGCTGACTCACAGGCACATTGAGAACATTCTGTCTTCATTCTAAACTCTCGACACATCTGAGCAGAATCATTGAAATGTTGCCTTCACTACAAGAAGCAACAAGAAAGTAATTCTATCTTTTTTGGGAAGCTGGAGTTCCCAAAGAACTCCAGCTCCACCATAAATTCCAAAAATCCAAACTTACTTTCCATGACCTGAGTATTTAAATACAATAATTCCTATTCTTTCTTCCCTTCCTGACATTTCCCTCTGAGTCCAACTGTTCAGTAACGACTGCAGCATTAAGACAAAAACCCATATCTAGATATATCTCAGTGACACCCTGATTTAGTCAATAGTTTTCTCATAACCTGTAATGGTACATGAGAAAAATCCTTACAGTTATTTTTAAATCATTACAGATATTTACTGTCACTGAATTAGAAAACATGACCTTTCTTTGTGGAAGTTTAAGCTATTGAGCATCTGTTAAGCTCTGAGGTATCTGAATGACAGAGCAGCACAAGAAGGAAGGCATTTATAAAACATTTATTTATTCCCTATTTTGATAAAATGAGCAAAACCTCAAAGATGGGCACACTGTGTTTATACTACATCTTTAAAAAACCCTGTCTGGTCTCCAGTTAGAGTTACATTTCAAAACCATATTAACTTTCCAGAACTACCTGGTATCCATACTTAAACTGCTGATGTGATAGCTAGAAGTGGCCTCATTTCTTTATCAGTATTCCTTGCAGGGGTCATTACTCACTGTTTTATAAAAAGAAACAAAATGTGTTACACCATAAGCCTCCTGTTATTAGTTAATAGAATGCATAACTGCTATGAAAACATTGCCTATGTCTTTTATTAGAAAAACAATTAAAACCAGATCCCCAGGCACAACACTTCACAGGAGGTGTGATGGCAGCAAGTGTTACATTTTACTAGGTCTTCAAAAGGGTCATTAATCTTTCAGTCATCGATCTCAGACTCTTAAGTCTAACAGCAACGTGCAGAAGCAAACACACAGCGCTCTCTTTCTCTGTGGAGATAGAACCATAGTAAACTCCTAAGACAAGATCTAAAACAGCCAAGAAAAATCTATTTAATCCACTTTCATCTCTCCGATTTTACAGAATCTCATTAGTGTAAATATTTTCACTTTCATTGTTACATTGAACCAGCTGAGGCACTTCAAGGGAAGCAGAGAACTATGTGCATAGCGCTCTTACTTTACAATGACTCTTACACTCCACTACACATTAAGTCTTCAGTAAACGCATTATCCCTTTCATCTATTCAGCAGTATAGTTCAGATACTACACGACAAAGGAAGAAAATACAGACTAAAACGCTGACTGAAATTAGTTGAAGTCATTTGCTTCTATGTCAAATGCACTTACAAGCGAGAGCACTGACAAAGCAATGGTCATCAATCCACACAGCCTTTTGTACACCACTGCCACAGAAAGTACCCTAGCATATACACATGCACGAAACAAACCTCTGTGCACCTGCACCTGCTTTTCCTTATCTGGAGATAGACAAAACTGAGTGTTTGTAAATTTCTTAACATGATAACAAAGATCCTTAATGCTAGAGACAAAAGGGAAAAAAAAAACTATTTCACGTTACAATAATTAAATTCAAATATTATATTGCATTAGGTTCCAATATGACCAAGCACATTAGAAAGATATTGCTTACTGCTTCTCTGTATTTTAGATCATTATCCCTACTTTGAGCATTCCGATTTTTCAGAATTTAAGATCAATTCAAAAGGCAACCGAAACGTGGGAACAAGCACTCCTAGCCTATGAAAATGACTACTGGAGACACGATTTAAGGACTAGCATTGAATGCAATAGAGCATCCGCTTCCAAGGACCATCCTTTTCACCTTCCAGCAAGTCAGTGTTAAATAACCTGCGAGGTCTGGGCGTCGGGGGGGGCTGAAGTACTGACATTAACCAGGCAGGCACCGGCTGAGCTCAGCCCCATCCTCCCTCACCCCGGGCGAGCCCGGAGCCCCAAGCCGCTCCATCTGACGCCCGTGGTCGCGGCTCCCGGCCCGGGAGCCAGCCCGCGGCGCGGCTCGCAGCCCGCAGGGCCGGCAGCCCCTCGGGAAGCCCGGGAAGCGCCGGGGCCACCGCAGCCCCGGGTGCCGGCG
>VYZP01077768.1:287-11688 GCA_013400635.1 Hypocryptadius cinnamomeus | reverse complement strand
TTGATGCTTTTCAAGGTTTTTGATAACTAGAACAAACTGGATTCAAAGAGTTTCACAGTACCAAAAATAATGCATCTGTTTCAAAATTAAACTTCACAAAAAATAAATATTGCTTAAAGATCTTTTCTTTACATTCTGAATTATATTTCATTGGTTTATATAGTCATTATTTTAGACAAAGTTAGAGATATTGCAGACCATTAAATACTTTAAGTACGTCTTTTACCATTCAACTTGAGCAAATTTTTGTTACTTACACAGAAGTCAGAATTTAATTTAAAAAAAAAAAGAACCAACCCAATTTCTAAGGTTCTGATTCTTTGTGGTGAAAAGGACTGGGTTCCTGTACTGAGGAAGATGGTAGTCGCAACAGATTTGAGACAATTGTAGCTTGTTTTTTTTGTTTGGGAAGTTGGTTTTCTATACTTGTGTAAAGAAAAAATATGACAACTCAAGTAAAAGCATTTGTTATTACAAGTGGTGTAGAGCCCTGAAGCTTGATAGTTTTCCAGAGGGCAACCTAAGTAGGACTAGAATGCCAGGGGTTTTTGTGCCCAATTGTGCAACAACTCTCTTGATCCCCATTGCAATAATGCTTGACTATATTGCCCTGTTTCCAGTAGACTACGCTTGAATTAAAATGTTTTAAAGAGTGCCATTGTTGCAGGCAGAACTAATTCTGTAATTTAAGTGGATTCTACTGTAGAAGTTCAAGGACAGGATGTGAAGATTTCAGTTATTTAATTGACATATAAATCTACTTTACATATATATACTGTACAGATGTTTGATTTCTAGAGTATTATTTCTGCTTTCTTTTGTCCATCAGTGCTTTGATTAAGAAAATCATCTACTCCGTTTCACAAATGACTCATTTATTTGTTTCTCAAAGATATTATTTGCAACTATGTCTCCCAACAGTGAGTCACCTCTTAAGGTATTTCAAAGTCTCGGTTTTCAAATTTCAGTTCTTTCAACAAAATGATTTACTGTGTTTCAAAAGATCATTCAACAGAGCTCGTACGTTCTTAAAATACTGTATTACTCTTGGGATCATAGTATATTAATAATTTTGTGTTCTCAGATGTATTGAGCTTTTTCTACTAACTGATTACAATGAATAACTTCAGAAAAGAATTTTTTTATAAAAAAAGGAAGAGATACTGGTCAACTGAAGACTGAAAATTAAATTCGCTCAAATGGTGTATTTGAGCTTTGAAATCAAACCATTATAAAATATTCTAATGTATTATTCTTGTACAGCTAAATTTTTTACTTGCTTAGGATTTCGGTTTCTCGGAGATCACACCCCATATTCTGAATTTCCACTAGATCTCTTACAGGCTTTAGAAATGCTCAGACATAATCATAGAATCTTGTACATCAAGGACTCTCATCTTTTAAATGTAGACAAGAAAGCGTGCATCTTATTCATGCTTTGAATTCTGAAACATGTTTCATTAATGTTTACTGTAGCTTCAGCATTGAAAGGAGGGAATAGCTTTGCCTTGAAGACACACAAAACAGACTCTAATTGCATCCTGTATTTATTTCTTTCTGGTGACTCTACCATAACAGATTTTTCAACTCAAACTGCTGAGGAAATACAATAGTATAAGGGGAAATTAAAAAAAATAGTGCTGATTTATGAAAGAGTTCTTAGTGACAGAATAGTTACATTTTGGTAGCACAAGGGTATCATGGTGTTTTGTAACATAACATAACACAACCTCTGCTGGTTTGCAGAGAAAAACTTCTCTCCTGGTGTTTCCAGTATACCAACTTAGCATAACGTGAGTCTGAGTAGGGTAGATCATATATCATGAGAGTTAGTATAGAAATAGATAATCCAATTAAACAGAATCTGTATAACAAGCAGTAGGCTGCAGAAATTGACCTGTGTTATACATTGTAAATCTATCCCAAAAAGAAATTGTCTCACTTCCTAGAAATCTTGTTAAACAATGCATACAAAACTTTTTTTTTACTTTGACACATTTTACAAAATTATTGAAAACCATTATATTATTAAACATTGTGATTTGGTGCCCATTATTGCTCAAAAATTATATTTTGTCCTAACTGTTATTATTGTGTGTTAGGCATGCAATACTTGAGGCACAGAAAGTATCTTGATGCTTTATTTGCACTGTACACAAAAATTTGCCCTGCTAAATAATAATCTGTTAATTGACAAACAAATCTAAATGGATGGAGGCCATATTGCTCCATGCAAATTCCTACAATACTGTTTTACTCAGATAGGACACACACATGGCATAGGAGTCCTTTATGGTTCTATTTTGATAAGTTGAAGGCAGAAGGAAAATATGTATAGTAGATAAATAACCATCATTTGCATGTTGCCCTGAAACATCTCAATCAAAGTTGCAATAATTTTATTTCTGGGACTCTAATTTCATTAAAACTTCAGATTATGATTGTTTAAACATTAGCTTTTAAGACACTGTCCTTAAAAACAACCAACACCTTTTAGTTCAAGAACTGAGTTTCTCTTGAAATGTTTCTAGTTACTGTGGTAGTTGTACCTTTACTGTTGAAAGCTCACTGAATAGTTAATGTTGAAGTTGTTAAATAACATTTCCTGAAATGTGTGTTTGCAATACTATGAACATAAATACACAAGAAGCATTTATAGGAAGATTCCTTTTCTCCTAATTAGGTGAGATGCAATGTTTTCAAGAATTTTTTCATAAAGCACTTTGAGAGCTGTGATATTTTTTAGTGTATAACAGGTGCACAGCAGTACAATTGTTCTGAAAGATTTTGCCTGCATTTTTTTTTCTCCATCTTTCATTTTATTACCTAAGGATATGTTGTTGAATTTTATTTAGCCTAAGCCCTAATAATTGGAGATATTCTGTATTTTCACATGCAAAGCCTGTGGGTTTTCTGGAGAAATAACAAGCACACTGGCAGATTCATCTGACTGGTTGATACGAGGTGAAGTTCATCCCATATCCATTTTTACCCAATAGCATACCAGGCTTTATAGCTCTGTATTCTCTGCCTCACTCCCAGAACAAAGGTGTCACTCCCAAACACAACTTACCTCTTGCAAGAAACATGCAATGTTTCTATTGTTATAACTAGGCCTACAGTGCACTGAAAATAGTTTTCTTGCAGTCTTATGAAATGCTATGTATTATGTATAAGCAAGAGCAATAGCAAGCCACTGAATCACACAATAGTTTCAGTTCCACTATACAGTGAACAGAAAATAAGGATTATTAAATTAGGTTATTTCTGATATGAATCCTAAAATCATATTTTTTAGTAGGCTGAGTTCATCAGGGGGTTTTCAGGCATGGAAAGGTCAAATGAAATAGAGTGTGGTGCATAAACATATAAATGTTTCTTCCTACAGGACTATCTGGGCTAATGCTCCAAGGAAATAGAGTAGAGGAACCCTTTAATTAGTGCCAGGCACTTTTATTTCATGCAATGACTCTCATTGTAGTGCATGGGAAAAGAATCCTCATTATTCTGCTTTGATTCAGAAGAAATTTTGAATGCATAGAATTTAGAAGTTTGTGACTCCACACCTGACCCAGTAAGTTTGGTTGTTGTGTTTAATTACATTTGAAATACACTTTGAATTTCTGCCAGTTTAATGAAAATTAAGTTTTCCTTTGGTGTTTGCTGCAGAGTTCAAATATCCCCAAAGTGAACACATTTTTATCCTCATAACAATATCAACTAACCTATTTACCTATCCTGCTTGAAAAATGAGAAACTGCTTTCTATTTAAAAATTTATCTACCCTTTCAAATCATTCCATACTCACAAAATTAATCAATCTCTATTTTAAAAGCTATAAGTCACATGAGCAAAGTGACAGATTTGCTGTTTTCCTTAAAACACTTCAAATTTCATAAAAGCTTCCATTAAATAAAAAACAGTACAGAAGATTGCCATCTGCCTAGATATCTCTATTTTAAAAAGGAAATATTTAATATCAGCAAATGTGGTGAAGGTTCTCTAAGGAAATATGCATATATAAAGCTGACTAGTTTAGCCTAGTAGTGTATCAAAGCATTTTATGAACCTTTGAAAATAAAGGCATGTCTTTGGGATGAAAGAAAAAGTAGAGGAATGTTTATATGCACATATGCTGGTCTTAAAAAAGGCAGGATGGCATCCAAAGAACATGCAAAGATTACACCTTTTTCTCCACCTAGCTAAAACCTGTGTTGCTGAGTTGTAACATGAAAAAGTTAGAAGAGAAAAAAAACAAGAATTGAAAAAACTGAAAGCAGTTTCAGACCTTACTCTTTATTTTTTTTGTTCTTGTCTTTACTACCCCCCCCTTCCTTTTTCTCTTTCTTCACCCCACCAATTCAATCTGCTTTAAATTTAGGTTGGAATCCCTAGTTAATATTTAGAGATAAGAACCCATTTACCTATAATGAGTTCTGTAAAACTGTGTGAACTAATAGCCACCTTAATGTCTCACATTTTATTTTGAAAAATACTGAATTTAGTACTCAGTTAACAGCTTTAGATTGCAGTAGTGGGCACCATCATGAAATATAAGAAGCCCAAATGATGGATTGTGCACCTGGGACAGAGAAACCCTGGGAATGCGTAAAACAGGTAGAGGAGTGGCTGGAGGGCAGCCCTGCAGAGAGGGATCTGGGGATGTTGGTCACAGTGTGGAGGGAGCTCAGAGGACAAAACCCCACTCTGTCTGCCCCAAGCTCAGCACGAGCAGACAACCAACAGAGGTGACTGTCCCTCTGCAGTCAGCTTTGGGGGGACTCACCGGGTGCTGTGTGCAGTTCTGGGCCCCACACATCAAGAAGGATGCGAATGTCCTTGGATATGCCCAGAGAAGGCAACAAAGCTGGTGACAGGGCTGGCTGGCATGCTCTGGGAGGAGGAGCTAAGGATGCTGTGTCCACCTAGCTTGGAGAGAGGAGTCTGAGGGGTGACCTCACTGCTCTCTGCAGCTTCCTGAGGAGGAAAAGTGGCAAGGGAGGTGCTGAGCACTTCTCCCTCTTCACTGGTAGGATGTGTGGGAATGGTTCAAATCTGTGTCAGAGGAGGTTTAGACCGGCCATTAAAAAGCATTTCTTTACTGAGAGGGTGGAATATTGGAAAATACTGGAATATGTTTCCTAGAGAAATGGTTCCTTCCCTGAGCTTGTCAATGATTTGGTGGCATTTGGGCAAAAACCTTAATAATTTTTATCAATTTTTGGTCAGCCCTGAAGTGCTCAGGCAGTCAGACTGGATGATTGCTGGAGGTCCCCTCCAAATGAAATATTTTTGATTGTATACTATTCTGTAACCGTGGTTTTGAAAAGCCGCACACTTGTTGATGCCAATAGGATTTAAAGTGTTAGATTGCAGGCTGTGGACTCATAAATGTTGTCTAGCAAAACATTTCAGAGATTGCAGATGTTTATAAAGCATGAAGTCAAATGTGTCCACACAAAAAGTCAAGAGAAATAATTCCAATGTAAAAATAAAATTTAACCAGAAAATATCCAAATACTTTATCCCTGTCATTTACTGAAGCATTGAAGTGTTATGTGAAATGAAAATACATTAAATTTCATCTCATATGATCTTGACAGATCAATCTGTACTCTGTTTAACGTCAGTGCTTTCTGTCTGCCAGATATTACATAGTAGGTAACAAAAAAATCCTCATTAATTTGTTGATAACCTGGTATTGATAACCTCTCTTTTATAGCAGTTGAAGAGGGCGTGGTGAGCAGTGAAAACCTTGGTATTTGTCTGTACTTGGTCTTTAGGCCGCAGGTGTTACACTTTTCTGACTTTAATGCAGGCAGATACCACATAAAAGCCGCTTTTTCGTTTACTGACTTGCTAGTTTCCTCCCAGCTCACGCCCAAAGCTTTTATGTAAGCATTTTGAAAGTGTCCAATGCAAATTTCTGTAGACCTGTCTCGTGGAGTAGCTCTCAACAGGATAAGAGAGCAGAAGGCTGGAAGACTGAAAGTATGTTATCTCTCATCCCTTTTATCAGCAGCTTTCACCATTCAAAGGCACTTTCTTCTGGAAAAAAAGTAAATGTTCACCCTGTTAAGCAACTGAGGCTGTGTAAATCCATTCCACATTTGGTATAAACCAGCTTCTGATTTTGACTTATCTTTTGTATATGTTATTGCTGTCACCCATAGGTTCAAAAGTGACTGACATTCAAAAAAGTCATGATCAGGTCTTACTAATCTAAAGCAGCTGATTCACTTCTTCCCGATTTATTCCTCCGTATACTAGGACAATGAAGACAGCTACATCTTATATCAAGGTATGTTTGATCTCCAGGAAAGACTTCTTCCCTCTTCGTAAAACTTGGATTATAATTACAAGCTAAAACTTGTTAACAATATTGTTTGCTTAGATCATAGATGGGTTTTTATGCTACCAGTGTGAAATAGCTTTATTTGATAATTGCTGGCTGAGTTAAATATATTCAACTTGGCATGTAACACACCACATATGCTCATGCTGAAACCTTCAGAAATATATGCTTGGTTGTGAAAAGCCTAGAAAATCAGTTTTCCATAGTAGTTGCTTGGGGTCCATAAGCTTTCTTGATACTAGATAGATGTAAACTCCTTTCTAGGTTTTTGCATAAAAACTAAGTCTCATTATCTCTTCTCATTTATTAGGTCTCCAAAAACATGGAGTGTTTAAACCCATTTATCTCCCAATTCACTAATTGAAAAATAGAGTTTTATGTTTAGAACTGTCAGGGAGAATTAAGATTTCCCCAGCTGAGAGGAGGAATGATGTTTTCATAGACCTTTTGAAACAGATTTAGGAATAAAAGTTTATTCTTTCTCTTTAAGCACTTAGAGGGAAAGTGTCTCTACAACCTCTGAGTTGATCTCAGTATTTATTTCTTTCTGTTGTCAGAGGTTTTTTTTGGTTTATCAAACCACAGGGGTGTTTTTAATTAGGAATTTAGCTAACTTTTTGTTTCCATTTTCCTCAGTAGGGAATATCCAAATCTTTTGATGTCCTATATTTTATAGATGTTTTTACCCCATACAGCTCATCTCTGGACTCTTCTCAGTTTTTCTACATTTTTTAGAAACATGGTGGCAGAAATAGTCATATATCTGAACTGGCTGCCACATAACTAATGCCAAGCAGACTGGTAGTTCTTCTGGTACTTGTTGTTTCACTCCATTTTTGGCAGGTAATTTTGGTGAAATGTGGTAGAGATATTAATCTTGAATTTGTTTCCCCTTCCTCCACTCCTGTGTTTTAACCAGACTACTTTGTGTTTTGTTTTCTTTTTCTCAGGTTGTATTTTTATTTGTTTGTATTTACGTTTGGTTGGGTTTGGTGCTGTGTTTTTGGTACTTTGTTTTTCTTTGAGTTTCAATTTTGGCTTGGCAGAGGATCAGAAGAGTCATCACTAATATTAAAAAAAGAAACTATAAAATTTTAATCTGGTTTTCAAAGGGTGGACAGATGTTTCTCAGTTTAGTAAAAATATTTGAAAGTTATATTCTGTGATTATTAGGATAGTTATCATTTGTCAGTGAGCTACTAATAACTACTCTGTAAGCAATTTCTTCCCCACTCCTCTCAGTTTGAACATTTAGGTGGTTTATAACACTTTTTTTCACAGATTTTTCTAAGACTGGAAAATTCAGTAACCTGCTAAAATTTTGAAAAATATTTCCTAGTGAGGTAGAGGTTACCCTATCTAACTTCTTCTGCACTCTACTGCGAGTTTTGTTGAGTTTGGTTGCACTTGTCCCTTGTACTCTTTCCTTAGTTGTTTTCTCTAATTGCTCTGGTTTTTAATCCTTTTTCAATGCAATAACCTCTTGAGAGGAAGGTTTACACACAACATTAAAGATGTTGGTTTTTTTCCTGTGTCATTTATGAATTGCTTTTTAGACAGTAAAGATCCATTTGACTACATTTTATCAGCACACATGATCATTTCACCTGTTAGCAAGCAACATCTTGTACAATCTTTCCCAGTAATGTTGTTCCCCTTATTTTTCACATATACCCTTTTTCTGTCCTCAAGTAGCTTCCAAATAGATTTTCAAAAAAGTTATAAGTGAAAGCTTTGCTTCTTTAATAAACCAAAGGAATAGATACACTACAAAAGCAAAAACTTTCATTTAAAATTGGTATTTTTTTCTAATCTCTCACCTATACGCATCTACCTACCAGAAACTTTTAGGACTCTCACTGTGTCTTAAGTTTTATAACACTGTCTTTGTCTGGGTAATGATAACACAAATATATCTGGCTTTAATTTCGTGATGGGAAAAAATGATCAAATTCAGATAACTATGTTTAGAACACCCTCTCTTTTGTGTTTGGCCTCTGAGGGAAATGACCAACCTTCCAGGGCACAACAAAAGTAATAAAAGAATAAAAATTATGCTCAAAAATTCTAATGGATAGACGTTAATCTTTATTTTTTCTGTGCTCAGCTAGCCTGCTGTGAACCCAGGAAAATAATTCATTAGTTTCAAATGTTTCAGCATAATATTAGTTGTCTTCTTTTTTCTTTTTTTATTATTACCTAATTTCTTTTATTGTGGGTTTTTTGCCTTGATTCTTTTTTTTATTCATTATCTGGATCTAACTGTATAGATGAAACAATTTGATTTTTTTTTCCATGGAAAGAATGTATAATCAATTTATGAAGACTGGTAGAAAATCTTTATGAAAATATATATTTTCTTCATAAATACAACCATCAGATTTTTTTATGAAGCCTTCTCATTGACAAGGTAACACTGAGGTATTTAATATCAACTATCTTTACTGTTCAGATTACTATAATTTCAAGTGGGGTTTAAAATATCTTCATAAGGAAGGCAGCCTAACTAACTTTATTACTTTTTGGCTAGAATGCCCTAGCTGTGAGAGTTGTAGTTATATATAAGAAGAGAAAATGGTAATATGTGGTTTTTAAAAGACAGATTTAATGCTTTTATCTTATCAAGCACTTTGGACTAGATCCCATTTGGGACTTTGGGGACACAAGTGAAGGATTGCCAAATTTAGCTTCTGATAGTATTTGACTCCAGGGTACCAGGAGAATCCAGAACCCAGGATTCAGTGAAAAGCCTAGGATATTTTTAATGTGTAACTCTAAAAAAGATTAGATACTTCAGAATAAGAGCCACACTATATTAAAAAGAAAAAGAAAAAAAAAGAAAATAAAAATGTTTACAGGTAGAGTGACTTGAAAGTTTATTTCAACTGGTTAACATGGACATGCTTGAATTTATTCTCTAGATCTTTGGTTGTAATTACTCCTAAATTTCAGAAACAATCTCATGGTGCTGTTTAGGCAAAATGGGTCAGTGGCAGACATCAGACTCCTTCTGATGTCTTCTCTCAAACTTACACCAAATGTGCAAGCAGCCATAGGAATCCACGTGGGGGTTACAGTTTGTTTTATTTCATGTAACATGGAGCAAATTCATTGGCAACATCATAAAATCATTTGACTAAGGAATTCTTGGTTATTTATTCTTGGTTATCCTATAGATTAGTCTTTCCCTGATTTTTTACATCCTTTTCATGAAGCAAATAGGTCTTCCAGGTGAGCACTCTGAGATAGTGGAAGATTCTTCCTACCCTTCCAACTATGAGGGCCAGGTGAATGAATGTACATGAGTAAAGTACATTAATTAAATGTGATGCTTTGTGACTGAATATATATGAGTAAAGTAAATGAATGAAGTGCGATGCTTTGTGTATATGAGTGTATATGTGTATATAAGTAAAGTGTGATGCTTTGAGGAGAAAATTGAGACCTATGATGTGAATTGTTGGTGTGTCGACTGCAGTAAATTAGATGATGAGAAAATCAATAGCTGCTATTGTTGACATTAAAAATAAACTGAAGGAGCTGTGATTTCTGAACAGAAAGAGATTAAAGATTGTCACAGACAGAGAGAAAAACCCTGTTCATAAGGAAAGCTGAGTGATTTAGTAGCAAACATGTAGGTTGAAAGGACTGTCTGATTGTCATGATTTGTGAACTGAATAGGCTACTAGGTATCAGAATTTTCTGGCTATAAAATATATGTCCAAAATACCCATTTGAGACTCATAAAAGTACAGTATGAACCACAAGAAACATGGAGCAGAGCTATTAAAAAATCACTCACTTGAAAGTCGCAAGCATTAAATTAGGCTCCTGAATACTGCTTTGTGTGAAGCATTGCTGCACTGTGTGATGCATTTTTGGATCCAAAGAAATACCACCTACCTGCCAAAGTGAAGTAGCATCATGAAAAACAACACAGAAATGTACCCCCTGCATAACAAGCAAAATAATCTGAAGAACTAGGGCTGCTCCAGGGCAAATCTCTCTGTCTGATCTCAATGGGATAAAGTGGAAAGAATGCATTCATGTTTTATGCAACATCTGTAAGAAAGGAAAAGGTTTTCCTACCAGAAGAATGCCATTGAACAAACACTGAATTCTTTCTTTTATATTTGGAAAAACTCTGTAGAATCAACTTCAGAATTCTTGGGGGTCAGAAGGGACAGACATTAAGATCTTGTGAGATTAAAACCAAACAAAAATTCACTTTAAAATTTATATAAAAATTAGTCACATTTGCTGAAAGAAATTTCACTTTTATTTGATTTTGTATATTTTGCAAAGTGCTTTAAGTACCTTCACGAGTTCAACAGCCTCTGCAGATTACTGTTATTATATAACATTCCATTCTTTATAATGGTAATTGTATGTTGCAATAGTACCTACAGAATTAAAGCATTTTCCAGTCCTGGAAAACAATGTACTTGTACAGAAAGCTTCTTAAGCGACAAAATAAAGAGACAGAACAGCGTGAAACAAACAGGGGAGGAAAAAAGAACAAGTGTAAGAAATATGGTGATAATTGCGCCCCCCAGGCCCTTCCAGGGTTTTGTCATGCAGTATTCTATCTGAAAAGAAAAATTAAAAACAGAAAAGGTGGGGGAATGGGGAGAATAAATGAAAAAGAAAAGTCAAAGCTTGTTCTCTTTTACCAATTTAGCCAGATTCACTGACACTGCATCAAGCTAAAGAACCGTTGCTGGCAATAATTATATTCTTGTGGCTGATGAATATTTTCAAGAACATTATTTCAATAATTTATTTTAAAATAAATTTATTCCCATTCAGTAAGAATGGGAATAAGATCAGGATATTTCATTTTCTGTTAAGAAAGAAATATGTTTGTTTTGCATACCATGATAAAGGGCTGAACGTATTGTCATGATATTTGACGGATTAAGAAATCCGGGGAAGAATTTCTGGATTATTTTGATGGCTGATATAAGACAAGAGTGGAACAATAAGTTGACTTCTTTTTTTGGGGGGGGCTGTGCATGTGTGTACTGCAATACAGAGAAGATTTTA
>VYZP01077753.1:0-12040 GCA_013400635.1 Hypocryptadius cinnamomeus | reverse complement strand
GCTTTGTAACGTGCTTCAGGACTGCAGCATGCTAACTTTGCTATTTGAATTTTAATCAGTGAGACAGTACCAGATGGCATGATGAGCTAAATGAATTGTGTCCCACCAAGGAATCCAAGGAAGTTGCTCCATTTTATAGGAATTTACTTAGTTTTATATTAATTGTGTGATTTTTTTTTCCATTTTTACCTTTTAATTAGTGTCCTGTATCTTTCCATCCTAGCAGTGTTCTGTGGCCCTTTCATTGTTTGTACATATGGGGTCTGTCATGTCCTCGTGGAATCTATCTCAAATCACCACTGTGGGAACAGGACTAAGATTCAGTGCGAGTTATAAAATGCCTGCCATGATGTGGTTTTCCCATGATATTGAAAGAGTCAGCCCTGCAACATTTCCCAGAGATGTAAAGTTTACTAGCAGAGCACAACGTAGAAGGTCTTCAGTATTCACACTGCAGCTTTATTATTTTGATATTGAAGGATTGAAAGGCAGCTTAAGTGAAATAATCATCAGTCTTATCAGCTTTTCTTAGGAACTTTTAAAAGGGTAAATATTGATGATTTGGTTTTGCTTCTTTAAATCATAATAACATTTGGAGATTATTCCACTGCCATTGAAGTCAATGGTGAGTCTTGGACAGAGCCTGCCTGCTTGCTTCACATCAGCTACCAAACAGCTGCTGGGTGATAATAGCTGTCAAAAAACAACAACCTGAGCTAAATGTGAGAAAAATATTGCACAGTTGGTTTCCAATGCCGCAAGTTGTTTTTTTACCACATCAAATTGTGGATTTTAGTGTATAACTCCAGCAAACTGTCCTTTCTGCATCCATTTTCCTGGGTAACAAATTTATATGCTTATTGCTGCCATCCTAATATTAGCAAGGGGACTAATGACTAGTAATTGATTCCCTCCACTTGAGAATAGATATGCCTGTTGGCTGAACCCTCAGCGTCTTGTAGAAGAGCATCAGACAGGAAAGCAAACCACTCTATAAAATTACAGAATGAGAAATTTGTCACCCAAAATGTCGTGTCTGGTTTCAGTTTTTCTCTCTGTTTGTACTACCAAGAAGTTAATGGGAGTGGAAAGACTATTAGAACCATTGTTTTCTTCTGAAAATTAGTTTCTGTACCAAGGCTGTTTATGTGTAACTGGATAATACAGTTTCTGTATATAGATAAACAAAAGAAATCTTATTAAATTGTCTCTATATATTAAAAAAGAAAAGTTATATTATAACCCTGGAGTAATTTTGAATAGGTAAGTGTCCTAGTCCAGTTAAAGATATTGAAATCGCATGGATCAAAATGGTAATTAGAGCAGGTCATGTGTCAACTTGATAAAGTATTTAATGTCTAACTTTTGATAGTGTTTTCCATAGTGACTTTTCCCTACAATGGACAGAATGAGGAGCTTTTGAGAAAATAGTAGTGAATACCATTTTCTGCTTTGATCATAGCAAAATGACTCCACTGAGTTCAGTGCCCTCAAGTATTTTTTAAACAAATATTTTATGTCCTACATTTACAGGGCAATTTAGCCATCAGATAATAAAACATCTAAAACAAAATGGAGACTTGCAGTAACAAGTAGAATGTCAATATATTCACAATCAAGCTGTCTTCCCAGCAAGATTCTCAATGGGAAAAGTATTTATAAAAGAGGTGCCATAGGCAAAATTCTCATTAATGAGGTTAATTCAGTTCATGTGCTGAAATTTAAATTGTGGAATATTCAGATTAATTCAAACAAACATTAATACAGAAAGCAAAATGCAATATAAATACAAGTGAGTCAATATTAGTTTCATTTTGATGGAACAAATATCACAAATATTAGAAAATCAGACTGGCAATCCTTGCCTTACACAGATTTTTTTAAGCAATATATTGAAAGACTGAATTGTCTCCATAAAAGTCTGTTATACTTTTTAAAGAAAAGCCTGCAATTTGCCACGTCATTTTTATCTTTTTAAAAGATTTGCACATATTCAGTAATTGTCTGACATGTCTCAGTTAAAATTATAGCCATATTGTTGTAAAATTGAAAGAAATTAGACATGTTATAAATTAGAAATGTCTCTCGCACCAGTTCTCTTCCTAATGGGATTCAGCTGAAGTTTTCAGTGTAGATGAGAATGGCGTGTGATCCAGACAGCAAATATGGCTGAGCAGATCTTATTATGCTTCTATATTTTGCAAGGGTCCAAAAGACCTGATTTCAGGCCGAGTTTGTGGAAGGCTTTGCCATTTGGCATTTTGCAGTTTGTCCTGTGGGGCACCGGGGAATTAAGTGTACCTCCCCTTTAGGCTAGATGGATTTTAGAGGATGACTGACATCTGGTGTTGAGGGAATGGACACTTGGTTTTCCATGGTCATAGCAAGCTGTTCCAGCTGGAAAGGTTGTTGGGTCGGATGGCAAGGAGCAGCAGATGAATTCCAAGGCAGGCTGATCATTTTACAGCTGAGTGAGCAGTGTGTACTGTGCTGGACAGTTTGAGGTCTTTTCGAAGAATCCTAGGGAGGATTTAAATGCTGCAAATGACAAACACCAAAAAATATCCACGGGGTATGGACTTGAGAGAATATTGAGTGATCAATGATTACTGATCCTATATTCTGTGATTCTATAATCCCAAATATCACAGGATAAGGCATTAGAGTATGTCTGAGCTTTCTAGAGGATAACATTGTGAAGCATATTTTCTCCCTGCTATTATTGTTGGTATTATTCCCTCCACCACCAGGCCACATACATCACAACACTGAGGTGAAATATCAGATGTCAGTCACCAGTAATTAGGTATAGGTTATGGCCATATTGAATCTCATGTCAAACAGCAGGTTTGCTTTGGAGGGTTATGGGCATAGGACAGCAGATGGTGCAGACATAAATATGTCCAAACTGTCCTTCCAGCAACTGATATCTACCAAACCACTCTGTTAACAAGGTTGCAAAAAGAGTATTCTCTTCTGGTTTATTATTCATGTGCATTTTTTTAACTCAGCCTTTTTCTTAAAGTGTGCATGTTTTTGGTATTTTCCTTTTTTCCCTTGGAAGAGGAACACATCATCTCTGAAGACTTCTCATCTGAAGGATCACTGTAGAAGTGCATTTCTTCAACACCACAGCGCAGGTCCAACACCTCAGAACTAGTCACTCAAGTGACAGAAATCACCTAAAAGTTCAGAGAGGTGCTTTCATTGTTTTTCTCATAATATGCAGATAAAAAAAAGTGAGTGATACTACAGAAATCTGATAGTCCACTTCATTATATGTATACACACATTGAAAATATATGCAGAATTGCTTACAGACATTTGAATATTTGCCATGTAATAAACAAATAGCTTAAATACCAGATAGGGAAAAACAGAACAGCAATTCAGAAACAATAACCAAAAGGAATTGTTACAAGTTAAACCAATGAATTGCAGAAGAGGGAAGAATCCAGCTACAGATATTTGTTTTTTAAATGAAGATGAAAGTGTAATTTAACACCAAAATTGGAAGGAGAGAATACAAGAGAAAAGACTGAAATGTGTCTTTAAGTATCTTTAAGTGTCCAAGAAACATTTGAAAAGTAGGTTCCTTTCAACACATTGTAGAATCAATATCTGGAAGTGAAGAAGAGGAGAATTCATCTCAAAGCTGTGCGTCTGCTCTAAGACAGTCTCCTGGACTTTGTTCTCAAGGAGATAAGGACAGGAGCCTTCAGAAGATTGATTATCCCTTCCTAAGACAGGTTTACCAATAGGTGAAACTGATCTTTCTCCAGGGCTGTCCATATCAATTTATTGATGAAAGAAGGAGATTACACAGGTAGTCAGACTAAATCTATTCTTTCTGTGAAATTTGGCTCAAATCAGAGAATACAAACAGTCAATAATGAAACATAAACATCTAAAAGAAAATCCATGTTTTGGCCATGCCAGATCTTCCAGTCCAACTTCTGACTGAATATTTTAATGATATGTTTACAAGCAAGCTTTCATGTGCTCTTTGAGTCTTCCTCCTGTAATTTCTATATTCTAATTATTGTAATTATAGTCAGTATGCACACTGATGCAATCCTAAAAGTGTTTTTGATGTGCGTTTGTTGCACAGCATTTCTAAGATTTTATACTTCTCTGAGGCAAACGGTTGTGGGACTGACATCAATTTGCATTACTATGGACAATTGAATCAGAACCAAGCTCAATGTCAAATTCTTCTCCTTCTGTCTGAGAAATGACTACTGTTCTTGATGTGTCTAACACCTGCTACCTCCAGCTTGAGGGTAAAAGGATAAGTGAATGGACTTGATTTCATTTCTCAGCCTGCAGTATATTGAAGCAAAAATTAATGCAGAATCTGAGGGGGATGTCTGCTGTGACTTTCATTTTCTAAATTAAACTTAGTCAGCCAGCATTTTGGTAATGAGTGATTTAGGAGAGCACACAGGAAGGATAAGCAGCAATAATATGATGAAGTGCAGTTTTATATTATCCATCTAAAGAGTGAGATTGACAAAACTTCAATCTTTCAAATACAAAATTCTGAATATGTGGAACTGTGTCCACCATCCTATAAATATATTGTCTTGTTACGGGAAGTAGCTCAGTTTGATTTCATTCTGGGGGCATGAAAACCTCTTGCCTGTGTAATCAGTACCTCTTGCTCTTTATTTTCATAGAATCATATGATAATTCAGTTGGAAGGGATTTTTGCTGCTCAAAGCAGAGTAAGCTATGAGACGGGGCCAGGTGGCACAAGGCTTTACCTACTCAAGTCTTTAGTACTTCCAAAACTTTCCAGAAAATCTGCTTGGCTGCTTGACTCTCCCTGTAGTGAAAAATTTTCTTTATATTCGTACTGAACCTTTTATTGCAATTTGGGCTTGCTGTTTTTAGTCTTCCACCATGCAACTCAGGGCTTCTTGAGAAGATCCCAGTAGGGACTGGGGGGTGCTGTTAGGCACCCTGAAGCTGTGTCTTTTCGAGAGTCCAAAATGCACCAACCCAGTACCCTCAGACTCACTCACAGGGTCAATGCTCCAGCCCTGGACAGATTGTTTGTGTTCACTGAATTCACTCCAGTTTTACAATATCTTCCTTTTATTCAGGGCCCTAAACTATATGCAGTTTCTAGATGTGATGTAACAAGCACCGATTAGAGCAGGATAACCCTTTGCTCCAGGTTGTGTTTCTACTCAGGGAGCCTGGGATGCTGTTGGAGCTCCTTGCTGCTGGGGTACACTGCTGGTCAATGTCCACCTTGTGCTCCTCAGCATGCCCAGGTCCTTTAAACACAGATGTTTCAAGGCCTTGAATACATCAAGGGTTTAATTGCCCTGCCCAGCTTCCTTTGGGAACCCCCGTCACTCTTGCTGTCCAAGACCTGACTTCAGCCTAGTGAGGCTGCATCAGTCCCTGTAGCAAGACCACAGCAGTGCTGGGCTCCAGCCCTTCTGCTCCTTTGCTGCCTGGCTGGAGCCCCCAGCTCTGGTCTGGGTCCTGTTCATCACTTGCTCTGTCAGAGTCTGTCAGTGGACCCCGCTACCAGCTCCGTGGGACTCTTCCTCATGGGAGAGGGCACAGTCAGTACTGGACCTCCCTCAGCTCCCTGGCCCTGGGGTTGCTGCTGGGCCACACTGCTCCTTGACAAGATACATCCCTGGCTTGTATTTCTGCAAAGGTTTCTTCCTTCCCAGATCCAGGACTCTGCGCTTGTCCTTGCTGAATTTCACAAGGCTCCTGGTGGCCCACTCCTCCAGCCTGGCTAAATCTCTCTGAATGGCAGCCTTGCCACTTTTCTTCATAATATATGTATGCAAACTATACACATATATACATAAATGCATCACTGCCCTAGATTTTAGAGTATCAAAATGGTTTAAAGGATCTGTCACCCTTCATGTCTATATACACTTCTAAAAGAAGTACAGTGCTAATGAAATTCTGTACAATAACTGTGCTGTCTACTGTGTTTGACATGTAAAAAATAACTCTCCTAATTCTCCCTGTTCTCATTTTTGTGAAGGAGGACAAAAACTATTACAATGTTTCATTGCCTCATGCTTTTTAAAAACAGAATAAATAATGAAGCAGTTGCAATGTTTACTGACATTTGTAAAAGTCTTGTAGGTATATCAAATTGGTGTGGCTAAATTTAATTTCAGCATTTGGTTAAGAACCCAGTGATTTTTTACTTTACCCAGTGAAATTTTACTTTATGGCCATGAGTTTGCTACACCATTTTGGCAGCATGCTCTTCTACTTGGAAAATGATATGTGACTACTATGGCAGGAGATGTTTCACAATGATATCAGACAAGTCCTATTTTAGAGTTTCTAGATGAAGCCGAAGCATTATTTTTAGAAAGATCATATTCTGGGCAGAGAGTGTCATTTAACTTTATATATTCTTTTTAGTTGTCTAGAAAGTTCAGATCAAAAATATAGAGTTGACTTTCCTAAAGATTTGTTTATTACTTCCTCATAAGACAAAGATTTTTTTATATTCTTTGCAAATATCTGAAATGTCAACCTTGTATTTGCTTTTTCTTTATTGGATTGCAAATGAAACTTTCTTAAATGGTCATTCATAATAACTGGTGAACTTCTCACAAATATTACAAAATCACGCAGTAAGCTGAATTGGAAAGGACCCACAAGGAACAATTATGGTTAGACCGTATATTTGGTAATGTAAAAGATTCAGGATTAATGCCTTATTTCAAATAGAAAAAAAAAAAACCAAAACCAAAAAACAAACAACAACAACAACAAAAAAACCACACACACAAAAAAAACCAAACCCAAACAAACCAAAAAAAAAAAAAAAAACCAAACCCAAAGAAACAACAAGCAAAAAAAACATCATAAAGGGCTTAAGGCTTTTGGGTTTTTTTGCACAGTATACAGTATACCTAAGCTATTAATTAGGGAAGCTCAGTTAAGTTCCTGGGATAAGTTGTGGTGAATTGGATGTTTCTTATCTACATTAATTAAATTATATCAAATAGTTGCAGAAGATGAAATAAAATGCATTTGAGTCTAGAAAAAAATACATTCCTGCTATGAGACCTAAGTCCAGATCCCTTTTTTGAATCAATTAGATATGAACTCTGCATTCCAGGTGAGTGTCCTGTACAGTCTGTGTTCTTTATCTCTCCAGAAAGTGGATTCTGACCCTGACGTATGTTAATAATAACATAAAACATTAAGTTACTACAAAATGTTTTTCTTCAAGTGAAAACATGTTGTCCAGTTAGCAAACATATAAATGCATTTTTTTCTGCTAATTAGCTACTAAGCAGCTACTCTTAGGAGGGACACCATGCATGAACACATGGAAAGGATAGGTCTCTGCCCAAAACAGAGCAATGGTGCTAAAAAGGCAATATTACCCCTCTTTTTACAGAGATGAAAGAGAGGGATAGAAAGAAGCCTGTGGTCGAACCTGGTGTCCAGTTATTCAGTATCTCCACTCTCTGCAGCAACTCCAAGGCCGTTCCTAATATTAACATTTGTTTAATCTTCTTGCAACAAACTTACATGGAGCTTGTCAACTAGATAAAGATTAAAGATTATAGAAATGTATGCCAGCCACACTAAAAACAGAATACTGTGCCCACTCAGCAAAATAAGTGTAGGTATTACTTTTGTGGACATAAAATGATACAAGATGTAAAAATAGTCAGAGGAGTTATAACAGCTTTAAATCCACTACTCAGTTTTATTTTTAGAAATTCCTCTTTTCATAAAATCAGGCTGTAATCTTGATTTTACATTAACATCTGATCCCACTGTGGTGTAAATATCTTTAGAAAAAATGGGAAAGGAAAAATGAAAATACAGAGGGACAACAAAAACTCACAAAATATCACCAAAATTCTGAACAACAAATGTAGCATTTTGAGTGGCTTCTCATCCCTTTTCAGTAGGTTTGTGAAAATTATCTAAGGTTTATGCATGCTGCTTCTATATCTTCTGTAACAGTTTGAGAGACTTTATGATGCTGTAATTTAAAAGAAAGTGTCTGTCTTACAAACATTTTCCCCATTTCCCAACTGTCTTGTTATTTCTAAGGAACACTCGGCAGTACATGCAACTGCATAAAAATTCCTGTTCTTGCAATGGATAAGACCTGTTAAACTGAAAGCAACATTCAAGTTTGAGGGATACAAAGGAGCCAAATGTTGTTTGCTGGGTTTGGTTTTTTCCCTGTTTTTCTTTCTTACAAGAAGCTCTTAAAAAATTCAGTGATTCTGTAGTAGTCCAGAGCTCTTCAGTAACTGTAAGCGTAGTGTGGCAGCATTGCACAGAATAGGTCAGGCATTTTCCAGTAAAGTAGGCTTTCATGTTGGATGGACATGCAGCAATGTCAACAAGCTTCCAGCTGGCTTGTCTCTCAATAGACCTGACTGGTCTATTTCCAGCTCACTTTTGCCTGCAGATATCCATGACTTTGTGGGGACTGTCCTGGGTTAAAACACTTTGTAGTGTCCCAGCTTTGTAGCCCCAGGCACTCTAGGCATTGAGACAGTTGGTTCCAGGCCTGCTGGACCTAAAGCTTCCCACTGTCCCAGTGTGGCACAGACTTCACGGGAGGCTGTATGTGATGGATTAAAGTGACTTATCTTTAGAGACTTACATGAGGTACCTAAATTAGAAACTGTCAGTATGGGAGATAGGGACCTACAGACTGCAGCTGAAATTGTTGCTGGATTAGATCTCCAGATTTCAATTTAATGTAAAAAAAAGTGTATAATCCATATACATATACATATTATCATCTACAATAAGATTTCTTAGGCCTCTGCTCCAAATTTTGTGGTTTAATTTCTGAAAAGAAATACATCCTCCCTCCCAAATTTTCCGTACAACATTTCTAAATGGCAACCCCTTTCTTTCCCTTTCCATGTCTTAAGCAGGTAAATTTTGAGGTTCTAGATTAAATAATTTAGTTTCATTCAAAAGAAAAATGGGACAGAACTGTGTCATCCAGAGGCAGAGGAGACAGATAGTTATTTTCACTGCTTAAAGGCAACACTATCTTAAAATGCAAGTGTGTAAGAGGATAGTAAGTACAGCTTTCACTGTTATTTTCATATGGTTCCTTCAACTGGCTTTTCTGGGGTGGATCAAAAGTCCTTATGGATTTATTCAATAAACCATCTCTCTATTCCCCCTAACAGCTGAAAGAAGAACTTTAAAATGGCATATGTTTCTGATTGATTTTTCCCTGTTGTTGATACCTTGGATATTTGATTCAGATAATTAATCCGAACTACAAAAGCACAGAAGTACAGGCCATGGATATTGATTTTAATCTGTGGTTTGCAGTTGTCCAGAATTGAAGATTATTGTTTTGGGCTTATTCATAACAATAACATACTTATCTAGCCTGGGTAGTCTAGAAATTTGACTGTAAGTCTTGAGAGTATAAAATGTGTCCTGCTATTTCTAGAATTTTGAGGTATGGTGAGACCACAAATACTGCACAACTTACCACATCTCCAAATTTTGATCCTTCTGTTCCTCAACATAATTGTAGGACATTAGAAACATAGTCATGACAATAAAAGCTCAGTTGCTTAAACATTTTCTAGTCTTTGAGAATTTTCCTAGTTATGCATTAAGTGAAAAAAAAAAAGGTGTTTGCTTTCAGCTGATGTTTAATCCAAATATTACAACAGTTTTCTTCCTCCAAGCTTAACCAGCGTGTATAAGTCTTAGTCAATGTCTTTTGAATCTGCACTCTCAGAGCCAGACTATATGGTAGAGTGTTTCTTCTTTGTGCCACTTCAACAACAAAAAGCATTTGGAAACCTTGTTAAATTTGCAGTCCAGCTCAGATTCATAATTCTTCTGCATAGACAGCATGGCTTAAGATATCTGGATAGTTACAGTGTGCATGACCTCTCTGCTCTCTGCTGCTCTTGTACATTGATGATTCAGACCCTGCTTAGGCTTTGAAGAGAGAAGTATGAGCTTTAAATAAATAATGAATGATTCCATATAAAAAAGGCTTAAATCCCTTTTTCTGAGAACTTGGCCAAAGCACGCCTAAGAGGCCAACCTATAATTTAAAAAATAAGGAAAACTCTGGAATGGGTCAGCAGGGCCCCTTTATAGTTTAAATATTATGCTGGTTTGTATTTTGGCATTCTCTGGGATTTCATATATCACTTGGTGCCAACTGATAGCTTGCGAGTTGAATCAGTATGCAGCTGACTTGTGGTCCCATCCTTTTTTCCACTAGATTGCTGTGGAACTTCTGGTTCTCATTTGAGTTTGTTTCTATACTTTTGCCAGTTGTTGAATATTTTCCCATCCCCCTTTGTCAATAGGATTTAATATATTTTATGTTTGGGGTTTTTTAAATGAATATCTCTTTTGTTTAGCAATTTTCCAACACTGTAGGCATATTTCCTTACTCCTTCTAATGTTTCTGAAATAGGGTGGTATTTTGAAGTAAGATGTTTTAAACTGATTACTGGTCTTCATCTTTTTTATAAGAATTTTAGTGGTTTAGTCTTCATGGCTTTTCCTGATTTCTTAGACAAATGTACCATACCTATTACACAAGCATTCAATCACAGATTCTTTACTCCTTCATGGGTTTCCTGTATGCTTTATCCTATTGGTCTAAACTATGTAAAGCATAAAACCAGAGATGGTTAGAAATTAATATTATTGAATACTATTCCTGCAACATAAGTAACTCATGCCACATCTATATCTTAACATGTGTTGTGGTTTATCCCCAACAGGGAGCTCACTGTCACATAGTTACTTACTTCTACTCAGTGGGGTGGGGGAAGGAATAGGAAGAGTAAAGGTAAGACAACGCATGGGGTGAGTAAACAGCTATTTAATAGGTGAAGTGAAAGCTGTGCATGCAAGACAAACAAAAAAAATAAACAAAAAAACCCGTTAATTCACTGCTTCCTAATAGCAGGCAGGAAAACAGGGCTCCATCACAGGTAACCCTAACCCTAATCCTAACCCTTCCCATATCTTGGGAAGGCAAATGCTGTACATTGAAGAGTGTTCCTGTTTTCAGCCTTTTCTTCCAGCTCTGTATGCTGAACATGTTGCCATGTGGTATGGGATATCAGCTGGGGTCAGCTGTCTTCACTCTGTCCACTCTCGACTCTTTGTGCACCAAAACCTTCTTCCTGGTGAGGTGGGATGAGAAGCAGAAAAGGCCTTGGCTCTGTGCAAGAGCTTCTCAGCAATAAGTAAAGCATCCCTGGGTTTTCAATATTGTTTCCAGCACAAATCCATAGCATAGCCCCATACCACCTACTGTGAAAAAACTTATCCCAGCCAAATCCAGTACAATCTGTCACCTATTTTCATAAGCAGTGCTGTGATCCTGTCCTGAGAAGCATAAGGTTTAAGTGGGAAGTGAAGCATGTATAACTTTGATTACTATGAAAAAAAAATATTATCCTCACACATCACATTTCAAGTTTTCCTCCTTGTTGTAGCGAATGAATGTTTTAAGATTGTTTAAGGAATCACATGCAAAAATATTGGCAAAACCAGGTTTAATATAAAAAAAACCCCACAAAAAATTTGTTGTCAAAATTCACTGTACTGCTTACTAGATTGTTAAAGCACACAGAAAAGAGCCAACAAAAATCCGAAATAAATCAATCCAAACCCAAATAACGTCAAAACTATCTAGATGGAAGCTGGGCAGGGAGCGGGGGAGAGGTAGCAGAGGCAGGGGCAAGGGAAGGGTTGAGGGGTACAGAAATGGATAGAAAAAGGTGAAGACAAAAAGGAAGATCCTCCTGTTGAGTCACAAGATTCAGAGTAATCCTCCTGTGCTAAGCTGAGGCTAAATTGACTGAGAGTTTATGCTTAAAGGCCCAACTGCACTTAACAGCACTTAATTGATAGCTTAAGTTAAATGATTTAGCAAAGGATTAAAGTAGAATTTACTGTATCACAACAGTAACTTACTTATGGGCCTGAGTTACTACAAATTAAAACTACTTAAGAATCTATGAGAACAATATTCCTAAATATATTTGCT
>VYZP01077750.1:0-10442 GCA_013400635.1 Hypocryptadius cinnamomeus | reverse complement strand
CCCCCCCCATCTCCCCAGCAGCCACAGCATCCCATTTTCTCTTAACCTCTGTGACTGTCACTCTATGTGATTTTTCTGTTACTTCTGTGCTGGACTCATACATTTTCCTGAATATATTTTCCTGAATGTTGTCAAATATTTCAGCCAAGGTCACACATCTCTACATTAATTGCCACCCTTTTTTTTTTTTTTGAGAAGGAAAAGTTCTGCCCAGATGGTGCTTTTTGTGTGACTAGTACATTTTCTACCTTCTGAATGAGAATTTAGTAGCAAAATAACATTCAGCTTCTAGGTCCCAAGCAACATACCCTTGAGACACAGTTACACAAGCAAGAAAATGAGAAATTCACATAGCATTCTTGGTTTCTTCTGTGTCTCTTTATACGCTGTCAGTTTTACTGCAGCAGAGTTGACAATTTGAGGTTTTTCCTTTGGTCTTCATGCCATTTTATGAGCTTTAATTGAAATGTAACTTTTTCTTGAAAATTTAAACTGTTGATGCCAGTTCACAACTCAGTTGACCTAACTGTAATATAACGAGAGCAGTTTGAAACAAACAAAATCCCAAGGTAATACCTCTAAAAGGTTTTATTCCTGATATTCTAGAAAATTAGTCTCACATAGAACAGTTGTTCAATAAGATAAGACATAACTGTTCCACTGATCCACCTCAGTTTTTTTCCTGAACAATTCCTGAAATCTCAATCTTTTGGCAGCCTTGTTTAAACAAATTACAGAATTAACCATGGATGCATATCTAATCCAATGCATCCATTTGTACTTCCTTGGCCAACTCCTTGAGGGGAGGATTGAGCAGTCTGTGTCTAAAATAAGATTCATCTACTTCAAGGTAGGTGTCTCAAATAATTGGTGCAATCTTCACATAGAACTGTTTCTTACTTGCTGCCAACTGGGCAAATAATTTTTAAACAATCTCAGTGACTATTTCAGATGCAGACTTTTAATAAAGATGAATCTTTTCTCTACCAAAATGCTGGGATTCTCATGATACATTTGATGTAATCCCTGATGACAAAATGGAAGAATAGTTTTTCCTGGAATAAAACATCTATGATCACTCATGCCAGCAGGCCTGATTGCTGGTTGAAAACACTTCTATCCAACTTATTAAATTTTACTCTAAGGAGGCAGGGAAATAGTTCTTGGAGCAGAATATACTATCTGAGCACTTCAACATCTCTGACTGCCTGAGTGTGCTGTCTGATACTCCTGTTGCCATTTCTGCTGAAGCCTGGAAGACACCACTAGGGGAAATGGCATCTCATGGTGTCACCAAGCATTCCTGATGTCCCCAGTGCTCGCAGAAGTGACAAAGCTCTGCAATGCTGTGCGAAGGAATATGTTTGATGATTCATGTGCTTGACACAGGGAGGAATAGTCTTGGGAAGGATGGGTTGGATGCCATGGGGAGAGACTGTGGTTGGAGCAGGGGATTGGTAAAAGTTGGAAAAGATGTGGCTGGGTGTTTGCAGCTAACTCAAGGAGAAGTTATCCTTCCATTAAATGAAGCACAACAAATATTGACGGATTCCTGCAGGTTGCTTCTGTCCATTCCTGGGTGATGCTTATATTTGGGAAAGCAAGGCTGCTTCCCCGCAAATGACCTTTGACTGGTGACTAACTTTCCAAGGCATGGATTCAACAATCAGACCACTTGAGGAAATGGTCCTCTTCAGCTGCTGCTGAAAGGATGAAGGCTTTCTTCCCCATCCAAGCATTGTTTTCCTTAATCTGATCAGAGACTTGTAGTTCCTACTGTACATTTGTGGGTTTTGTTAGTTATTAGGATTTTTTAGGAATAGTTAAGGGGTATTATTCAGCTGTACATGAGGCTATAAAAGCTTGTGTTGGTGATGCAACAAGAAAAATGAAATTGTGAGTAATGTAGCCGTGACCAGTGTTTTGACTGTGTGCCAAGACTAAAATCCAGCCAACACAGCAAAGAATAACAGAACTCTCAAGAAAATAAAATCTTTTCCCTACATGTATTTTGTGCAGCTACTCTTATAGATTTTTCTCTTGGTTCAAGATGAAGATTATAGTTCTGACTTACACATTATATTGTCTGTGACACCATTTTTAAAATCTCTATAAGCACCCTATAACAAAGCAGACAACTTCCTTAAGTGCAGAATTGTGACAAAACAAGGCCATACAGACCCAGTCTTGAGTGATAATTGTCTCTTGAAAGAAAATGACGGCCCTCAGGTCTTAAGTGTTAGCAGCCTAATTCCACTTTGAGGCCAGTTGCTGAGTTTTTCCACTGAATTCTGTGCAAAAGCAACCAGGCTCCAGGTGTATGACAGCCTGAAGACGAAGATAAGAGGGAGGGGTTTTCTCTAGTGTGACTTCATGAGGGTTTCCTTTGCTTATTTTACAGCATTGTGGGGGTTTTGGCAGAGCTCCATGCTGTCTGCTGCCTAACATCATTTTGTGCTTTTTTTTTAGAGAATGCATCATAGAAATTAATTTTCCCATGTCACCTAATGCTAATGTGACAGCATAAGCCTTTCATGTGTTTTGGGCTTTGTGGTGGGTTTCTTTCTGACTGCAGGTTAGTTTTCCTAAGTGGCTTAAATAGCTGACAAACTAATAAACACTTTGATAGCTTAGTTTTACAGTAATTTTTTTTTCCAAAGTGATTATTTCTGGAGATTGGATTAAATGTAATATTTTAACAAGAAATTTAAATTTTCTAATGTTAGAAAGTTAGGAATTTTTTTCAGTTAGTTACAATTTAAAGTTATTTAGTTTCTAAGTAGTTTGTTATCCATATGATTAGCACATACTGTATCATTTACAGGTAATATCTATACTATCAATGTCACGCTAATTACAAGCAGTAAAACTATTAATTCTTTCAGCACTGTCTTCTGCAAGTGAGAAATGCAGGTTGGGCATAGGTATAATTTTAAAGCTTGATCATCAAGATGTGTTTGGATTTAAGAGCTGAAAATACACTATTTCAGTTTAAAATTAACACTGCTTAGAATGCCCTGTTCTTTGAAGTCAGCAAATACTGAAACATGTAACCCTACCCCTGGTTAGAAATAGGCCATAAGGAAGATGCCCGTGTGCTATTTAAATGTTTGCAGCTGTCTGGGGTGCAGAGGAGCCTGAGAGCTGCACAACAGCCCAAAGCCACTTCAGCAAGGAGTTTGGGCTGGGAGGTGAGGCTGAAGCTGCAGTGAGGATTTCAGATGATCAGCTGAGTGTGTGTGGTGGCTGTGCTGTCACATACAGGAGATATTGCCACGTCCTACACTGCCACTGCCAGCTGTGTCCTTTGAAGGACTCCCATTCAGCAGCTGACCCTGAGGGCGTGGCAGTGCCAGGTGGGCAGGCTGGAGGCTCTCAGGGCATGCTGAGGTACCAGATCTGCAGCAGGGGAGGTGCATGTCAGCTTTGCAATGAAAAACCTGTGCAGTTGGGTGGCCCAGGAGATGTAAGGTTTGCCTGGGCCCCTGCACACGTCAGAGGGGACAACAGAGAAGGAGCCCTTGGCCAGTAAACATTGTGCACATTCCCTCTGAGACTGTTCTGCTGGTAGCCTTCATAGGCTGGTATTGTTATTTTTGCAATTCATACCCACACAATCAAAAGTAGTTTCTTTTAATGCTGTAGAACATAATTACAGGCCTGACAGGCTCTGACAAGTTGGTTGAGACATTTATTCTTGCAGCCTGCAGATGCTTAAATGATTTTGTATTGGAAAATGCTGTCTGTGAAATGTTCCGTCTTAGTCGCTGTTACTAAACCCAGATTCATAATGAAGTCTAGCATCAAATATTTATGTAAAATTACTTTAATCTGTAAATAGTTTTAGTTATGAAAGATAAAAGCAGCTGAGGAAATTAGTCAAGGGGGTTTCAGAAGTTTGTGTTGCAAAACAGTGATGTGTTTCTTTTCTGCTCTCTGAAAGTTGTTACCCAGCTGGCACTTTACACACAAAAAAGTCCACAGTATCCATTGCTACATGAAAGATGTTCATGTTCTAAGGTATTAATAGCACTGTAACCTATCCCCCTTGGGTCACTATTATTAAAATCCTCTACAAGATCCATTTGGAAAAGCAGAAGGCTTTATATAATATCCATGGACCAGTCATAAATAAAACACTTTCCCACAGAGTTGTCCCCAGTCAGACTGGTTCTCACCAGGAAAAGCCAAAATTGTATACACTGACTTCTACCTCTCCCTCCTACCTCTGAGTTTAAGCAAGCAAACCCTCATTTGCCGTGAACCAGCTTCAGTGCTTGTAAAGCCACAAGGAAGAGAGGGATGTCTTCAACTCCTTGAGCTCTTACTCAGAGGTTTTGCCAGTGACTGGTTTTTTTGTTGTTTTTTTTTTTTAAAAATGAGTTGAGTCATAATTTGGAAGCTCCAGTAGCTGGCAGTTCATCTGCAGCATGGTTGAGTCTGAAAGTGACTGCAGCCTGATCCTATGGAATTGCCTATTCCCTAAATATTTCAATTGCAGCAAATATGCCTGGGTCCACTTTTCCTAGCTTACACTCTCTGATGAAGGGCACTACAGAGGCTCTGTGGATCCCTATCATGAGGGAGGCATAAATCTCAGCCACTGACTCTGCTTACAACTTGGTTTTTTATAAGGTTCCTAAAAGTAATCCCTTCCTAGCCACTAATCTGACCTATACTATAAACTGGTTTCTCTAGGATGAAAGGGTCTGTTTTTCCTCTGGGACTATTGCAGCGGGACTCTCACATATTACTTCATGGTTTTTGTACTCTCATCTGTGGCTGTGGAATTTGGACATCATCCACTGAAGTGTTTGTGTAGTCTGTGTAGCTGTTATATCTTCATATCTCAGAAATATTTTAAAATTTATGGTCTTGGTCAATTCTTTTCCAGTTTGGAGAAAGGAATTGTTTTAGTCACAGGGTTTTATTGTTATTTGCTCTTTTTTTTTGTGCTTGTGTGCAGGTAAAAATTTGTGAAGGGAAAGCTCAACAGAAAAAAACCACTGAGTTTTGGTCTGAAACTAATGAAACTATGAACAGCTACTGCTCTTCTGTGATCTTGACTTAGCTGCTCTGAAAGTTGTGACATCATAAGCTGTGCCTGTGAAAATTGGGTGTTGTAGGAAGGCTTGGACAAGGGAAAATGATAGCTCTACTTTGACCAAAAATAATCCCAGGAAAATTCATTTTTCTGAACAGGAACCTTCAGCTCTGTATGAAGCAGAGAATTTTAGTAGGAAGCTGAGTATTTCAGGAAAGTCTCTCTGTGATTTGTGCCTCCAACTGCATAAATCTCTGAGATAACCATGGCAGCATCTACAGGTGCATAGGTGACAGACACCCTGCTCTCTGGCCCTGTTTTTCTCTAGACATGAACAGGATTGGTCTTTCTTGCTGCAGTGGCTATTTGGGTGATGTCTCAAGGAATGCAGATGGGACTAAATAAACCCCAGTTGGAAAATCTGAGGACAAATGTCTCTGAGAAGAGAGAAAAAAGCTGCTTCTTACTGTTACTCAGTGGTGTGTAGGTTGTTGAGCAGTAGGTAGATTCTGTGCCTCCACATGCTGTTTTCATAGAGGCACTGAGAAAGCTTAGGGATGGTGCTGTTTACATGTGATAAAAAGAAGCCTTGGAGCTGTGGGCTGGCTCACAGACTGCCAGCACCACAGGGTTTGTTCTCTCACTGGCTCTCCCAGCAGCCTGGTGCAGACAGTGGCTAGCGTGGAGGAAAGGCTGGATTCTTCAGGACTCCTCCAATGAGGACTCTGAAGTGAAAGAGAAATTTCCCAGACTACTTCTGCTCAAGTGTAGCAAATCTATTGCTGTTGATCATTGCTCGTTCTCCTCCAGCNAAACCTCATTTCCTGCTCAACCTAGGACATTAGGTCATGGAGTAAGTGTGAGATTCAGTGCTTTGATTTCTTTATTGAAGTCTTGGAAGGATTAAAGCCATCAGGATCTCCTCTACTGATAAATGTGTTAGAGAGAAGCCCAAATCTTTCCTTGAGAATAGTAACTGTTTTGATTTTTGGGTCTTTCATCTAGCATTTATTATTCTTACAGGTGTCATAAAGCTTTTGGTAAAAAAATATACTTTGCCCCAAACTCAGTCAATGGAAACACTTCCAGCATAGTCCCTTGGATTATAGAGGAGAAGAAGAAAGAGGCTTTCTTCTCAGGAATAAAAAAATATCAGAGACTTGAGAGCAGAATTGCAGAATACCACTTCTTGCAGACAGGAATCAAGTGTGTAACTGCCAGATTTACTCTAGAGCACATGTACACTATAAAAAGGTGTTTCTTTTTATGCTTCATTGCTGTACCTATTGGATATCTTGGAGTTCTTATATGTCCACAGGCACCTGTGAATTAGTTCACAAAGGACACCTTTTCTCAGGCATCTATTTTTGGTGTCTGTGGAATCCACTGACAGGAACAGGACTGAACAACTCAATAAGGAACTGTATAATTATTGGCATGTTTGCTTATGGAATGCACATCCTGGATTCCCACTGTTGCTTGCACTGCGTGGATGCCCTCGATGCCACACACTGTACCTGAACTCCCATGGGAAGGCTTTCTTACCATGCAACTCCTTAGTTCATTTCAGAAACAAAAAAATAATGGTGTGGTCATCTCATTTGTTGTGTGTGCTGTATGAAAATTATTCTGGGGTCAGCAGTCATCCTAAAGGCTTGCTCAGGGCTATTGAAATATTTCCATTCCTGATTGGGGCTGCAGCTGAACCTCTTCATGTGGAAAGGACCTAAGGAATATAAGAGGGATCCAGCAGGTATTTAAAGCTTTGGAAGGTCTGATTTTACAGATCCATAATCACATATTCAAAATGCTTCATTCCTCTAAATGAAAGGTGTGACAAGCAAAGCAACAGCAACTTTTCATAGAAGTCAAGAGAAGGCTGCCTGCCTCAGCTGGGCAAGCGGCTGTATGGTTCAGAACAAGTCTGTTTGTTCCTCCTTTGGGGGGAAAAAAAAGGGAAAGAATGGAGGAGAGACAGATGTCAGGGAGCAAGGGCAGTAAAAAAAAGGAGAAGAATATCTGTATCTTGCCAGAACTCCTGATAAGATTTCATAGTGGAATGCAGCAGGTGAGGAAACTTAGAAGTTTTCAATTATAACATCAAGCTCCCAGCACTGCACAGCCTAGGTACTACCTTGCATCTTTAACTAGCTTACCACTTACCCAAAAAAGACACATGGTTTAGCTCAAATTCCCTTGAAATGATTAATGTCTGTATTTCCTAGCAAAATAATGTTTCATACTGAGAAGTAAGGTTGGAGCATCCTAGATTTTTTGAGTTTAATTTTGTAAAAGAAAATGCAGAAGCACTAAGGGTAGCAAACACTTTAACGAGGTTAGCAGTGTTAGTTCTGGGAAGTTACACAATCGTTATTCTGGCAGCTCTGTAGCCTGTATGCATTTGCCTTCTGTAGATATAAGAATACAATGGACTCACAGCTGTGTGATTTACCATTTTATTTGCCTTGCAGCTATAGAAACACATTAGAGATTGTCGTGGTTTAATCCCAGCCACCAGCTAAGTACCACGCAGCTGTTTGCTCACTTCCCCCCTCCCCAACCAGTGGGATGGGGGAAGAGAATCCAAAAAAAGGTAAAACCCGTGGGTTGAAATAAGAAGAGTTTAGTAATTGAAATAAAGTTAAATATTATAATAATAGGAAAAATAGAGAGAGGAATAAACCCCAAGACAGGCAATGCACAATGCAATTGCTCACCACCCACAGATGGATGCCCAGCCTGTCCCCCCAGAGATCAGCAGCACCCCCAAGTCATGTGTGGAACAGAAGTGTTGTGGTGTGGAATATCCCTTTGGCCAGTTCAGGTCAGCTGTCTTGGCCACGCTCCCTCCCAGCTTCCTGTGCCTCTCCTCACTGCCAGAACTGAGATTCTGAAAACCTCTTGACTTTTAGGGTAAGAACTGCATAGCAACAATTAAAAACTCAGTGTGTTATCAATGCTATTCTCATCCTAAATCCAAACCACAGAGCTGTACCAGCTTCTAGGGAGAAAATTAACTATCCCAGCCAAAACCAGGACAGGAGTTAATGTATCTAGAAACCTGCTGGCTTTGTGGTACCCATTCAGTGTTAGGTCCTCCAGTGCCTTCCAGCTATGCTTGCTTGGTGCTCTTGGAGGACACAGCTCTGTTGTGGTGTAGGCTGGGAACTGCTCTAGTCCCAGCATAAGAAGCTCACAGCAGGGGTAAATTATATTCCTGAGGGCTGGGGCCCCAAATGGCTCTTCTGGCACCCAGGAATTGTTGAGGCAAAGGCAAGATGCATCTCTGATGGGAAAAGCAAGGAAGTGGTATTAGGAAGTCAGCACAAAGCCAAATAGCCCCTCATGATCTTTTAAGGAGAGTAGATGCAATCTCTGGATGTGCAAGCAGGAAAACAGGATGCAGAAGGAAGGACAGACCCCTTCAATCCTACTGAGCATTGGTAAGGCTTTAGATGAAGCACAGAGGCAGTCCTGGGTAGGACATGTTAAGGGAGGTGTGCACCAGCTGCAGAGTGTGTGGAGGAAGAAGGATCAAAGCATGACTTGCAGCTTAGGAATGTTTAGTCTAGAGACAGGAAGTACAGACTAGATATGAGGAAAGGGATTTGAACAATAAGGATGGTGAAGCTTTGAAATACATTGCCAAAGAAGGTTGTGGAGTCTTATTCATTGGAAATTTTCCAAAAGACTAAGCAAACATCTGTTAAAAATGATGTAAGTGTATTTGATTCTCCCTTGGAACATGTAGAAGGAGTAAATTATGGTTAAAGAGATGAAATAAACTGGTGATTTTCAAACTGTGGGTCATGCTACTCTTGAATTCAAAGAACCTTGAAGTGTTAGCAGTGGTTATATCTAATAGCATTTGACCTTGATGTTTCTGGCCCCTATTCACATAATTGTTACATGAAGATATATAACCCAAAAGGGAGTTGTGCTTTTCAGAAGATGAAAATCATTGTAATAAATGGCTTCTGAAGGTTCTTCCTGGCCTTCTGACTCTGTGATCCCACAGTACTGCTGCTGGAGCAATGAAAAGCAAACTGGGCAGAGCAGATCTGAAATTCAGATTTCAATTTAGGTTCATCTTTATCATTCACTCTTAATGGATCAACAAATATGATGGACTTTTCTGTCAAAAATTAAACTAAATGGCCATTGGTGTTTTAAGCTGTAGTAATTTTTTTATAGCTGCTCAAAATGTTTCTGCAGAATGGCATAAGAAAATATTCTATTTTTCTCTTCATGTTATTTGTAAAAAGGGCAGAAATACTGGCTCAGTCCTGTGGACAAAGAATAATTATAAAATGTTCTCCCCTGCAGACGTTTTGCTCTGTCTTTGTGTAAGACAGAGCATAGCAAAACACAGGAAGTTTTGAAGGTCGACCATGAACAAATCTCCCTTTTAGTCTCAGTAATAGAGGAAGGCTGTTAATTCTGAAACTTGGACACGAGTGAAAACATCTGTAGAAGTGCAAGAGTGAGCCACGAAGCAGTCAGTTTATTTAGTGGAACAATGCTGGTGTAAGACCTACTGCCCATACCTTGGGAGGAGACCTTGTCTTTGCATCATTTACACTTGGGATTGGCAGTAATGGCTCATCTGTTAATGGCTTCTAATAGATGCACAACAGAAGAAATATCCTTTTCTGAGTAGAAAAGGAAAAACCACAACACCCCCCTCCACCCCCTGGTTAATACTGCTGGTTAATTATATGTTGTGCTTCAGTGTGTGTCCAGGTGATGTGTTAACAGTTCTGTTAAGTTCTCAAGGTAGTTGAGGAGTGGTCAGGATTCTTTGTACAGTTGCCTGTTCTTAGCACTAAACATCAATGTCTAGTTGTGAAATTTTATCATGGCAAAAAGAATTGATGTTGAGAATCCACTTACTCTCATCTCATGGTTAGCCATGTACAATTCATGTTTTACAAGAGGTGCATGGTTGTACTTCTGGTGCTGTCAGAGATTTGGACTTTAAGAGGATGTAGTGACAAGTGTCTTCATAAAAGAAAGATGACATAATCACCCCCAACAATGCAGAAGTTGTTCTTTCCATTTGGTTCATAGAGATATTCCTGAATGTAGAGCTCACTGTCTCCCAGTATCTCTCATCTGGCTATTAAGATCCAAAACCTCTAGTTTTATGCCCAAGGTCAGATTTTTGAGGATTTTTCCAGCACTTGAGGTGTTTGAATCCCCCATTATTATTTAGGCCTGTATATTGTACTTTCAAATGAGATTCAAAATAATGTTTTACCTTTTTTTCATCCATTCTTTCTTTTCTCTGTTTAAGATGTCTCTTCAAATTTTAAACTTTTTTCTTTTCCTAAGCCTATCCTGTGTTTCCACAAAAGTGAGTGCAATCTGTGGTCTCTTATCTTAGACGCATTGGTTG
>VYZP01077730.1:1770-17136 GCA_013400635.1 Hypocryptadius cinnamomeus | reverse complement strand
AAAAAAAAAAAAAATTATTATGGTAGCTTTGGTCCCAGAGAAAAATAATTTTCTCAAAATTTGTCAAAAAACACTCTTGGCAGCATTATGAAGGTGTTAAAATTAAAAATGTAGCAGAATTTAATGGTTTCAGATGCTTTTCATGTCAGTGTATCTGGGAAATACCTTTAATATGGAAACAAATTAAATTTGACAGAGAATTAGTACTTAAGACATCCCAATTGCATTTTGTAATTCAAAAGAACTGAAAACAGATAAGATACTGTGAATTAAAAATAACTTCTGCATGTTAAATTCTCGTGAACTTTCATTAAGGTTTGTGTTACATGTCCCAAATGTACCATTGCATGTTATAATACACTACATCCCTTTATTTATAAAATGCTTTTAAAGCTACTGATAGCTAGAGCCAGAAAAATGACCATATAAAAATGTTATCTTCTCAAATTACCACTTCATTTCCAATGTGTGTATTTAAAAGAGAGATGCAATCTCAATTTCAATATTTCAGATGCACAACTGAACTTTCAGTGCCAATTGAATCCATGTACAATTCAGTCATGTCTGTTTATTTTACTGATAAAACCTGGTACCAAAGCTGACACAGCTATATTAGAGATAAAGCTGGATTCTCTTCTAGTTTGGGAATTACCTGCAGGCTAAGCAACTGTCCCATAGGTGCAGTTCTTGTATACAGATGATGAATGAAGGATTCAGAGGGGACTTGTTCTGACCTTCTTGGGCTGGGTTCACAAGGCTACCATCCAGAAAGAAAAAAGGAGTTCATGTAATTTTCCCTACAAGCATACATCTTTTATCAAATGTTCCAGTGACCTGACAAATTGTTTATCATCCCTACAGAGCAGTATTTTTCAGGTTAGAACCCAAGAAGCTTTCATTTGGAATGCTATATTGTCATCTCTTGAGAATTTTAAAATTGGATTTGGCTTGGCCTCTCAGATTAAACTACATCTCCCACAATGCACCATGTATTGGGCCTCCTTCTTGACTATACCAAGAAATGTTTCTTTGGTGTTTCAAGGCAAATATGTCATTCCTTAAAGAAAAATGTTCATGTGGAACTACAAAGTTTGTAGCAAGACAAGTCATTTTTTTTTTAATTTTTCTTTTAGTTTGGATTTTTCAGATGTCCCACTTTCTGATGAAAGGTTTTTGTAAAAAAAAAAAATCTGAAGTCTTCATTTTAGGTCAAAAATAGAGGAGAAGCAAACTTCTTGAAATCATTCTAAACCAGGTGATGGGGAAAAAACAAGCTCTTGCAGACTTCAGTGTTTATCATCCAACCACAGAGTTAGTTTACTATATTTGACCATAACATCATATTAATCTTAGTTCAAATCAGGCTGTTCTCCTGCTTCCTGGTATGCCAAAAGCATATTCAGCTCTCAGAGAATTTTTCTCCTCACACTTCAGCAAACCATAATCCTTATCAAGGAAAGGATCGCACTTTGGATGGCACTATGAATTTGGAAGGGAAGTCCCTCCTCTTCAACGAGCCAGATGTAACACCATGTTTTATGTGCTGAAAACAGGACTGGTTTCTTTTAAGACCAAAAGGACCAATTAAAACATTTAATTTGACATCTTGCAAAATATCCTGCTTCCTGTAATTCCTCATGCTGTTAGACCTGCCCTGGAAACCTGTCATGGACCAAGACTGAATGATCTCCATTTTCTGAATCTCACAGCACGGCTGTGCCACAGCTCCTGAGCCCCATCACTGCAGGGTCAGCTGCTGCTCCATTTGCAGCAACAAAAGGGCACTGGTACAGAAGCCCAGCTTTGTGCCAGCACTCACTTTGACCATTGAATAATTTATGAAAAAAAAACCAAAAACCCAAAAAAACCCAAGAAAACAAGATTAAGACAAAGTAGGTGGAAACTATATATTATAGAAAGGCACCTGCATTCTAGTTGACTGTAAAGTCAGCTGTTTGAGTATTTTTATTGTTTCCTTCATGGATTCATAGAATGATTTGGGTTGGAAGGGATCTTAAAGATCATCCAGTTCCAAACCCCTTGCCATGGACAGGGACACTTTCAACTAGACCAGGTTGCTGAAAGCCCCATCCAACCTGACCTTGGCCTTTCTCTTACCATAGCAAGTTCTAAGGCAGGCAGTGCATGAACGAGTCTCACATAAGACATAGCTTGCACTGAAAACCTTTTGCACTTCCAAGTCTGGCCAGCTCTGCCAGAGCACCCCCTAGAGTAACACCCAGCTCCCTTTGCAGGCTCTCCTCGTTGCCTACACAACACAGCAAGTACCAGCAGGCACTTATAAACCAGGGAGGGACAAACCATTTCACACTGTGAGCTGCTTTCACCCTTTCCAGCTCAAGGAGCAGACAGGAAAAGGGAAAAACCGGAGGTCAAGGTGGCAGAAACAGCCCTCACCCAAATGGAGGTAGGGGCTGCTCAAGGCTAACAGGCTCTACTGTTTCACTGTAATGAGGAATCACAGAATATCCTGAGTTGGGCAGGACCCACAACAATGCTCAAAGGCACAGCTGTACAGGTTTTTTCTAGCATCCCATTTGTCAAGAAGAAACCAGAGAATTTACACCCAATTAATATTCACATTTAATCCAAGCCTGATACATATCACTATTTTCTTGCCCAGTTAATGTACAATTTGTCCATCTTTGGCTGTAGAATAGAGTTCTCATCCATTAGATTTGGACTTCCTCAAGAGAAATTTAAGTCAATGAGGATTCTTGGCTTCCTGATGGTCTCTTCAGCAGCCAGAGATTGTTTTCACTGTTTGGTCTTCAAACATCAGCTATGCCCTATTACCTTACTCAGCTCAAGAAGGAAAGACTCGGAACTTATATTTGTGCTAGCATTTTCAAAAACATCCCTCCTGTTTGCATCATCATCACTGCAAAGGGTTTCAAATGCAGCATCTTGCATCCTGCAACCACTGAGCAGCTCTCTGGTGGAAAACCTGCACTGGTACCAGGCAGATTTGACATGCATTTCAGAAGTTTTGTGCTTATTTTTCTAACATCTTATATCACCATTCTGATTTTGTTATAACTTCCCTCTAGTTACCTGGATTGGGTAGTTGTCTGTGCTGTATCCTCATGTCACACCCATAAAACAATGCCCCACTTAAATTCCTTGTGAAAGGAGGACTTAAGCTTCTTGAGAGTCTCTCTCAGAGGAACTGAGAAGGGTAACCCCAGAACCAACAATGCATCCTGCCTATAATTTCAGGTGAGTACATTTTGCCTAAATTAGAAGTATTGAAGGAATACACAGAGAGGGAAGAGGTAAGGATTTAGTTGTTACTACATGCTGTCAGAGCTATTTCATCACACTTATTCCAGATGACCTCTAGCAGTACTGTGGAACAGGTCAGAAGTACACATTATAAGTGAGGTATTCAAATTACGAAAAACAAAAGTTCATTTTCATTACTAATGGAATGTGTATAACAAAGACATATCAAATTTCCTAACTATAGGATAGTGGTCACTTAGAGCAACGTAGTTTATTATATACAGCATGTTTTAATATAGGTGTCAACAGAAAGCATGAACAAACTTCATTTCTGAGCCTTCATTACTGTCTTAAGAACCAGATGATTTTGCATAAAGCTTTTTATTTCTGCCATATTGCAGACTCAGACAGACATTAACAAGCAACTTGTCATAATGGTCTGAACCCCCATCAGATGGTCATATTTCAGTACCAACATCATGCCCCTTAGCACAGCCTGTTCATTCACAGCAGCCACACCCACCATTCTCAGAGGAGACTCTGGGACAGAGCCTCTCTTGGGAGAGTTAATCCCCTGAGGAGATTTCCCTTAGATTTATATAACGACATTGCATTTCCACTTCCAAATCCTAAGAAATAGTCTCTTTTCTCCTTTAGTCTACATCTGTCAAAAGCCTGATATTCCAGTGTTTCACACTCAGAGAAGGGTTTAGAGTCTTAACCTTTTCATAATTAATTGCATTTCCCATATCCATCAGAAGAGATTTACTGGAGAAATAAATTTGGCCAATAAAGTGATATGCTGCTTTAATTCTGTTTGAACAGAATAGGGAAGAAAGGGGTGAGAGTCAGGGTTGCTTTCTATCATGTGTAATAGAAGGAAAAACAACTCACAGGACAAAGGGTCCAAATTGGTGCAAATGAAACTTCTCTCAGCTTGCACATTGGCACATCAACTGCACTGGACACAGATACTAATACCAGGCTAGCCCAGAGCCACCTTTCCTCTTTAACACTTGTGAGACTTTATTATTGAGAAGTAAAAATACAGAATTAGCCAGAGAGCAAACACACTGTAGAAAGATGCTATTCCTCTTCCACATCTAGAGCACCCTGAGGCCGGCAAGCCCAGGACACATGACACTTAAAAAGACATGGGAAACAGAAGCCTGTGGGAAGGCAAGTCATAAGGCTGTTCCTTGTACTTGCCAAAAAAAATGTCACCACATCTACCCTTTACCACAAAAAGCTGAGGATGAGGGTCAAGTGTCAGCATGGGGGGTAGAAACAGGCAGCCAAGAAAGAAGAGGTGGGCAGATGCCTGTGGGGTCTGCCATGAGGGAAAAAAAGGAAAAAGGCATCTTAGAAACCTGTTCTCTACAAGTCCCACATTCATAACCGTTTACAAATGGAAGGCTGTGAAAAGCCAAAACAAACATTTCCAATTCTTTTTGAACCCATCAGACAATATAGGAAAAATATGTGCATTTTATGGTTTGAGGGCACAACCTTTTAATTATGTGTTTGCATTGTCATGTCCAAGACCTTTTTTCTCCTCAAAAATTAATATTTCCTCAAGCAATGCAGCTATTTATCTTGGATGAACATAAATTGAAACAGAATCTGCCAGTGCAGAGAGAGGCTCAGAAGGGTTAGAACATGACACCTAGGGGAATTCAGAACGCACTGCAATGCAATCCTCGTCATTTTTTCTAGGGCCTTTTCAACTCGGTTCCCTACAGTTCTTAAGAGTTTCCAGATATTGTTTTGCATATGCTGTACATGCATGTGCAGAGGCACTTAGAAAACAGAGAACAAGTACAGGTAGTGGGGAAGGTAGGGAGAAACCAATGAAAAGAAAATGTAGGAATTTTCTCTGTACCAGAGCTGAATGAACAGCAGCTCCTGGCATCTAAGGGCAGCAAGTGTTCTGGTATATAATCACCTCTCATTTCTCTGATAGAGCACCGCCTCATGAGCTGAGGAAAATGTCAATCTACTGCTTTTGCCCCTAAAGACTTACACCTGCAGAAAGACTGTAAAGTAATGGTTTACAAATGATACTTAAATTAATATATGTTGAGGCATCACAAGAAAATCCAGGCCTACTTTGGAAAAGACATTACATTTAGTCATAATTTGGGCTCTCAGAAAACTTACATCTATTGTGCAGGCATCAACTTTCCCTTCTTCAAGTCTTACAGACTTAGTTGGCCAACAATTCACCCAGCAATAACAGAAGCAGAAATAGCAGAGTTCATTTTTACTTAATTACTTAATGGATAAGTAAGTGCTAAAGCACCAAGAGGACACTGAAGGAAGACTTTTTCCATAATCAATCTAATTATTATTTCACAATAGAGAGGGTTTCTTGCACACATAACACCTTTCAAGCTAGAACATAAGAAAAAGAAATGCTTCCTACAGAATTTACACGACCTATCACTAACATGGACCCTTGGTGTGAGTGCCGATGAACAGCTACTTTATCAAACACCGTGCAACAGCATACTAGGAGGGAAAATCCAGGCTTAGTCACTCCGTGTGAATTCTGACATCTGCAAAGATTTCAATGAGATACTTTTGGGCAAAACCAGCTGGGCAGCCAAGTCTGGGTTTAGTCATGGGTGAAATTTCCACACACACTAACACTCACAGGCCGTGAATGTCCTGCCCTGGAAGGGTGAAAACTTCCCCCTTGTGACCTCAACTTCACTTCTCTGTTGATTAAGCTGAATTTCAGCTGCGCCTTACAACTCACTGTCCGCAGGTGTTGCAATCAGGGAGAGCAAAGAGCACCCTCTCTAAGTAAAAGAATATTATTTGCAAGTACTTCAGCTTTCAGAAGTTTGCCTGGAAAGTATTGCAGCACAGACTCAAGATGTTCTGTTACAAAAGGAGGGGGAAACAGAAATGTGAAATGTGTTCCAAATGAGTCCCAAAATTTTGAAATCTATGAGGCACAACTTGACCAGAGAGACCTGTGAAGTTTCCCATTAGATCACTTGCCTATACTTTAAATCCTTACTCCATCCAGGAGGCCATACTCAACCCCAGCATTAAAAGTGAATTGTACAAGGCCCTCATTCCCCACAGAAATGAATTCTCACAAGGCAAACAGTGTGACCTACAGCTGTTTTGTAACCCAGCAGAAACATCCCTTTTCTGCTTTGCAGACCACTGATGGCATTAACATTTCTGTGACCTCAAAAAAATTAAAAATAGGAAAAGAGACAGTCAGATTTCTTAGTCGAAGTGTTACTTCCAAACTTACAATCCACAAGTAAAAGTTCCCAGATAAAACAAAACAAAAAACCTTCTTTGAGCAAACCAGAAACAGACAGGCCAATAATTTATCCATCTCTGGTACGATGTGCACAGGGTACCAGTGCTTTATTTAGCTGCAGCAGCAAAAGCTCAACTCAACCTTGGCCACAAAAGTACTTGAAAGCTCTGCATACTCACCATTGTCACAGTGAGGGGGATGGCTAGTCTAAGAACACCTCTGAAAAATGAGGCAGCTCCAATGGCAGCAGAGACCTGTATCAATCCATACTCCATATTCACTAATTTGAACATCAGTTGAGGAAGGATCAATCCCATCATCCTGCCATACAAAGCTCCTCTGCACCTGTATATAGGAACGAAAAAACAATCTTTTTGCCAGTGGTGGTGTTTGCTTTAACATTCTCTTCAGCCCAGATTAATTTTGTCAGGTTCTGTAGCATCTACTTTCCCACAAAAAGCTCTAGCAACCTTCCTTAGTATGACCATTTACTTTATGCCAATCTCAAGCATGAAGTTGCCAGATTTACCATACTCTGAAGAAAAAGGACTAGCAGCATGTCTGTCTTCACATCCTTCCAAGCACAATAAGAATTAACCTTATATCAAAAGTCAGAAGTATAGGTCACAGAAAGACACACTGAGATATTTCAGATTAAAAGGCCACACTACTAGAACTCCAGCCTTATATAATTTCTCAAAATTAAGTCTGAATTCACTCCATAAACCTCACAAGTAAAATAATACAGTCATATAATAAATGGGCAAAAAGGAGCAATAGGTATTAACGACTTGGCCAAAACTAACCAAGAATGAAGTTGTGAAGAGAACCCAGGAGTCCTCAAACCAACCTACACTGAAGAGCTAAGCCAAAATGTAGCACAGTTGTGCAGGTAATTGCTGATGTGATACACAATATTCCATCCCAAATGCAAGGAATTAGATATACAGACTCAAGTGTCACACAACGAACGGGATTTGTACATTCACTTCCCATAAATCATGAATTATTATTAATAATACATAGTCATTTTTATGATATATATTATATAGTTATTTCTTTTCTGGCTGTGCACAGGGGGAATTAGCTCAAATGGTAGAGCGCTCGCTTAGCATGCGAGAGGTAGCGGGATCGATGCCCGCATTCTCCAGCACCACATTTTGCTGAACAAGGGGCTGGAGAGCAGCCCTGCCGGAAAGGCCCCAGGGGTTGATGGCAAGTTGAACGTGAGCCAGCAGTGCCCTGGCAGCCAGGAGGGCCAGCCCTATCCTAGGGGCCATCAGGAACAGCATGGCCAGCTGGGCAAGGGAGGAGATTGTCCTGCTCTGCTCTGTAGCCTCACCTCGAGTGCTGTGAGAAGTTTTGGGCACCACAATATAAAAAAGGCATAAAGCTCTTACAGAGCATCCAAAGGAAGTCACGAGGGTGGTGAAGGATCTGAAGAGGAAGCCTGATGAGGAGTGGCTGAGGTCACTTGGTCTGCTCAGACGTGAGGAGAGGACACTGAGGGGAGACTTCATTGCAGTGTGCAACTTCCTTGTGAGGGGAAGAGGAGGGATGGACACTGATGTCTCCTCTCTGTGTTACCAGTGACAGCACTCAAGGGAATGGCTTGAAGCTGTCAGGGGAGGTTTAGGCTGGATACTAGGAAAATGTTTTTCGTCCAGTGGGTGGCTGGGCACTGGAGCAGGCTCCCCAGTGAAGTGGTCAGAGCACCAAACCTGACAGAGTCCAAGAAGCATTTGGAAAATGCTCTCAGGCCCATGGTATGATTCTTGGAGTGTCCTGTCCAGGGCCAGGAGGTGGACTTTGATGATCTTAGTGGGTCCCTTCCAACTCAGGATAATCTATTATTCTGTAATTCGAGGAGCATCGTCCTGCACCATTACATAACTTTTCCCCATTTATTCATACAACTGATCTATTTGATTGATGGATAAAGTTCTGAAATGGTTTTTAGTTCTAGACTGGTTATAAAAATTAGATTATCAAGGCAAAAACATTAGTGCTGACTGATAGACTTAACTGTCTATATCTGTTCAGGCAAGTACACCGTGTTTCAGCAAACACTGCATATTAAGAATTAATTTAGACAACATTTTTGGGGAGGGCTGGAGGTGAATACACAGGGGGAGGGCAAAGGCAGGAGGTTGTGCGTGCAACTAATTCTTTTTATATTTTTTCAATATTTTTGAATGGCATTATGCACTCTCCAGCCATGACCCCTTGCTTCCTGAACATTAAGCTTCTCAGCATTACTGCAAGAACCTTGCTCTAGTCCACAACAGCTTTCTGAAAACTATGACAAAGACCCAGCTGCAGTTTTCTCCAAAGTTCAGGGTGTTATGTCCAAGATTAAGGTTCAGGCTATTACATACATAAGAAACAGATGAAAAGTCTGGATCTGAACCCACAGTCCTACAGTTATAGAGTTGGAGCCAGAAGCTGAGACTCTTTCTGGATCCCCAGAGGATTCAAATGATCTAAACTTGGAAAGTCCACAGTTTTGGCTATTGTCTTTCCACAGCTATTCTCAGATGATATTTCTTCATTCTTTTCCCCAATTTCAGCATCTCTTTCCAAGCAACCCATCCTTTTCTACCTACACAGCTTCCTCCAAGCATTTGGTGCTTTGCTATTGCCAAGTTTCAACCTACAATTCAGAATGTTGCTACTTGACACAGGCCTTTCATACAGAAAGCACAAACCAGGACTGAAGTGAAGTATAGGAATAACCAGGCCACTGGCTAGCCCAGAATCTGCTGCTCAACAGCCAAGGATGAAATAAAATGCCAAAGCAATGCAGAGGGATGTGCATCCAGATCCTTCATGAGTCCCACATTTAAAAGCTATGTGATCCCTTGCTTCCCACCCTCAACTGGAAGCACAGCATCTGCAACACAGAGGAAGAGACATGCAGAGGTACAAAACATTAAAAGGTCCTTTTACAAAAATGCAGTTTGTAGTAGTTTTCATTTGCCTTAACCTTATTTTTAAAAAGCAATGTGTTTACACGACAGCTTCAGCATCTGGGGCACTTCAGGAAAACAACGGATATATGTTCTCTCCAGTCTGGTCTGTATGATGTCAATCCTGATCTAAATGAGGAGAAACTGCAGCAATTTAAGCCAAAGAAAGGCAACTGGACTAGTTGTGAAGAGACTCCTTCCTGAAAGGAAGGGGGAAAGCAGGACTCCCTTCCCCCTTCCTTTCAGAGGTAGCGCCTCAGGATCTTCCCAGCATATTTGTCTCAATTAGTTCTGATATGTCAAAAGGGAGCATTACATTACTTTAAAGAAAACCTGCCTTATGAGTGAATATGCTTTAATATACCCTCAAGTTATTTGAGTTTCTTCTCAAGTATCAACCCCATAACTCCTCTTGATTGAAGGCTTGATTAGAATATCTGACTCCATCTGGACCAATCCATACACTTGATGAACTGCTTGTTTCAGAAATTTCCCTCTTGAGCTGATTTATGCTTAAATATTAAAAGCAAAACAAAAAAATATTAAATGGATGAATACAACTTGCCTTGCTGCCTGTACAGAATGTGTCAATTTACACAAAAAGCCAACTTTCCCTTAAATATCCCAATTAAGTTGTTTTGTTAACTAATAAATCTAGTTTACTAGATCAGTTTGTTATTTATTGCTAATCTATCTGGTTTATTAATGCTTATATTCCTCTACATAAACTTCTGGCTGCTGAAACCCCAGATTCTCAAAACCAGGAATTACTTTATGCTGTCTAAACACAGAAAACGGGGGGGGGGGAAAAATTAAAATGCATAGACCCTGGCCTTGACCCACACAACACTGTAACTATATCAAAGGGGGTTAGCTGACCAAGAATTATCATTCCTGAGGAGCACTTCAGTGGACAAGAACAGCACTCAGAGCTGATGGGTGCATTTGCAATTAGAAAGCTTTGCACTGGAGAGCGCCATGGAGAGCTGGAAGGATGTAGAGGTTTCCTTTTCCACAGCAGCCCAGGCTATACTCAAACCACACCTCAAAGACGCCTGTCCCACGCATTCTTAAAACTCTCCTTTGGTAAACAGTGGCACCAGTTATTTCAACATTTTGCAGCTTAGACTACTGGTTATCATGCTAGCCACAACCAGCCTTCCTCTACAGCTCTGCTATTCCTGGACACTTTCTCAATCTCTGTCATCCGGAACAACTGAACCCTCCAAGCAGGTACAGCTTCTTTCTTCCAGCCTGGAAAGCAGCTGGTGTGTTTTGGACATCACCACAAGCTACACGGTAACAATATGAACTCTGTTCCTGGAACAAAGGGCAGGAGATCTGTGGTATTTGACCCACCTGATCCCTGCTCAGAACCACAAGGAAAAATTAAAATGCAGCCAACATCTAGTGCAAGAAAATTTGTTCCAGACCCCAGATTGGCAACCAAAGGGACACAAGATACTTCCCAGTCTTGTATTTGCTTTTTACATTATTCCAACCTCTCAAACAAGAATATATTCCAAATTCATAATGGTCAATAAAAGAAGAAAAACCTGATTACTCTGCCCTGGTTTCGAAGCCATATGATTGTGTAACTCACTTGTATCAAAGCCTCAAGTTCTATACATATGTCTTTGCTACCAGTAAAGGAATGCACACTCAAAAAACAGCACATCTGAGAAGCAATGTGAAGCTTGCAGCAATGCCAAAATAACCGAGAGAGAAACAACAGAAGAAAGTGGGGTTTTACAATTAAACTACAAATGGTTGAGCAAGAAGAGCAAAGCACAGAGAGTGGAGGTGCAGGGCTTGCTTACACACAGGGTTTTGTACTACTGACTCTTCCTGTTTGAAGTCAGTGCATTTAGTAAAGACAGATTTCTCCCTGGTGACAAAAAGAGGACTGCACTGCCACACTGCAGGAATACACATGCAGTACTGAAACTTGCTGGTGGAAAACACCTATTGCTTCTTAACCCCTTCCTCTTGCCTTCCCGTGACTTCCTATTCCTCCTTCTCCAAGGAATACCAATGACTGCTGGAAGAGCTACAAGACACTACCGAAAGCACTGTTCAGTGTAAATGTGTGAGGAGAAGCTATGATGGAAGGAAATGCTGTCATGCTGGCACAGCCACATACAGCCCCACCTGAAGCTACAATCTTTCACTATCACAGGTTAAAAGCAAAACCATACATTTGGCTGAGTTTGATCAGTATACAAGACAAAATTCAGCATCTTACAATTTCATTGTTATTTGGTTCTTATTGCACCTCTTAAAGTGGCAAGGGTGCTTATTACTAATCCATTGGATCTCAAAAGGGTGATTATATTTATCTGCTTCTGGAGCACTGACTGATAATCTCACATTACGCTGAGATGAGCCAAATTTAAATGGTCCTAACTAAAGTCTTACAGCTGCAATCATAATTCCCCTTTTCAATTCCTAAGAAAAAGGGAAGAGTGAACAAGCTTCTTTTCCACATTTAGTCTTATTACAAGCTCATCAGAGACATCATCACTACCTTCAGCATGTACATGACCTTTCAAAGTCCAGAACAATTTGATGCTTAATTCCTTTCAGATCTATCCAGTTTCCACATGATGTACTCTTTATAACTTGTAGCCCCACCAAATGAAAAATTGATACTAAGCCCATCCAGCCTCTAGGTTGGATCAGCCTGACTATTTTTGATTCAGAGACAAACAAATAATTATCGTGGTTTCAGATATTTTTCCTTAACAGCAAAAAATAGTTTTGTTTTGAAAAATAACATTTTGCAAGCATTTAGTCCTTAAAATAAAGAGGGATAAAAATAAGTATGTCAGAGTGAGGGAAAAGACTTTTCCTGTAGCAACCCAAATAGCCAGAGATACCAAATCCCAGTACTAAGTGACAAAGGCTGCTTTTATAAAGAAAATGTAAGTATATGTTATAGAATACATGTTATGGAAACAAGCATTACAAGTCAAATAACAGACTAGAATTGGTGGCAAGCATGGGAAAGAACATGTCCTTTCTATATTAGTATATGTAAGTTTATATTAGCATATATAATTTTATATAAGTATATATAAGTTTAAATAAGTATATATAAGCTGTTTAGCATTGTCCTGGTTCTGGCCCAGATCAGTGGGATGGGGTGTGGCAAAGAGCTTGTGGAATTCAATACCATTTTATATCAGGGACATCTAAAAAGCCAGGGACAGGGGAAAGGGGCTCTTTTTCTTCCAAGAAGTAAGCATGGAAGGCATAGGGTCTGTCCACAATTGTTTTTTATTCACTTGGGTTTCATGAGCATTTGGTATGTAAATCACCCTCTCTTTGTATATTTTTGTTATTACTATAGTTGCTGTTACTGTTTCCTTATCTCAGTGCTATTTCTAGTAAATTGGTCTTATCTCAATGTGTGATTTCTGCTTTTTTCTCCCACCAGAGAGGGAAGGGGAACAGCTTATGGTTTTTAATGGGAGTACTGAATTGGAGAATACCATTCCTAAACCATTAAATTAGTCCAATCACTAATGGCAAGCTAGTCAGTATTTGCAGTTTGTTTTATGCAATGTATATGATGCTGCCCACGTGGAAGGACGAATAAATACATTTTACAAAGTCATGAATTTGCAAAACTAGAAGATGGCAGTGGTCATTTGCAATGGCTGTGAAATCAAGCTGTCATTTAACCTCAGTCTAAGTAAGAAGTATTTTTCTACTTCCTCTGGATTCCTCACCTTCTTAAGAAATATACTTGTACTGCAAAGCCTGTATCAGATTCAAGGATCTCTTCAGCTGTTTAACCACGAAATCCCTGGTAGCCATTCAGCCACATATTCCCTGCCTGTTTATTAACACAATACTTGCCATTTTAAATTCCTGGATTACAGTTTGTACTGGGTTACCTATTCAAGTCCTCACAGAGACAACTGATCAAATCATGTCCCTCAGCCAACTGGAGCTGAGAATAACAAAGATTTTTCATCAGTTTCCAGTTCCAGATTTCCAGCTCAAATGCAGCCTGTCTGCTATAGACTTATATACCTATCTACAAGGCTTTTACGTTTCGTAAAGCAGAATTAGGATTCCAAATTGAAGAAGAAATGGTGTGATACATACAGCCACGTTCCATGCTCTTTTACATATTTAGTTCCCTTTTCTTTCTTTCTTTCTTTCTTTCTCCTTTCCCCCCCACCCCTTATTTTGACATGTCAGCAAATGCCTCTTACTGGAAAAGTTTAAGTGTGATTAAATTTCAGTGATTAAAAGATTAAGTGTTACTTTCGTCTCTACATGAATTCATTTTAAATACTCAGGTCTGACACACCTTTGAATATTTTCCATCTGAAATCTTTGTAACTGCTAACTGGAAGAAATGGTTAATAACTGTATTCACATAGATATGCTCATGGTGATCCTCCCCACTTATGTTTCTGAGTTGTTTCTCATGTGGCAATTTCTCACACTCAAGACAAGAGTGCAAGGAAGGAAATACAGTAAACATTCTGTAATCGTTGTCATGCATACCTGCAGGCATTAAGTAAACAATCCATTCTGAGATGTAAGGATGGACAAAACAAAGAAAGAAAAGTGTCTAAACCCACTAATACCACCACTTACCACAAGAAAATTATCCTTTTGTCCTGCCTGTGTATTCCACATGTGCTCACAAGCAATGAGTAAGGCTGAGATTCATGCAATCTGACTTCAGGGATGCGACTGTTGCAAACAGGTAACTGGCCTCTGACTCTGGCCAGCAGAGAGCACTGGTCCCTCCAGGAAGATTTGGAGCACATGGAATGCTTTACTCACAGCCAGCCTGCCTACCCTGTACCCTGGCAGATGGTGGAGATGCAGCCAGACTGAATTCTTTGCAGGCTGCCACTTGTGCACCACAGGGACTCGGGACCTGTGCGCCTTTCCTTAAGTTTTTTCCCATTGGTACTTAAAAGTATGCTGTGAGTCAGAAAGAGTCCATTACTTCAATTTAAATTCCTCCCCATTTATGCAAATTTGAAGTTCCTGGTCAGTATGAACAGGTAAAGACTTGTTCCTAACTTGCAAACTTATTGCTTCCCTTCTCTCATGAGGATGTTATGACAGGATTAATACTCAGTTAATCAACAGAAAATGTTCCTAGACATCCTAGCAAGACTAGACAGCTATAAAGCCTAAAGCTAATTATATGCTACGTGGTAGAGACACAGACTTGCAATCCAAATGACTGAAGATACCTTATCAGGTCCTTCTAGTTTTCCACATGCCCATTTTGAAGTAAACATGAATGAAACCAAAAATGTTTGAAATAGAACACAGCACAGCAGAAGGGGTTTTCACTGGCTGCTTTGCATTCACCAAAAGCAAAGGGAGTTTTTACATGAGATGACTGCACTGCATTTCAGTGCTGCATTTTTCATCATAATATAGTTCAGTATAACAGTTACATTTTATTCAAAACTAATGTTCAGGGTTTTATCTTAATTGAAATTAATTTACATTTCTATATAAATTGAAGATACACCCAAAATAAAAATATATTTGGAAAATATTTCAGTAGACGTCTGAAGAAAAATTACAAGAACACACAACCAGAGTAATAATATATTTTCCAAGCACAAGGTTTCATCCCCTCTGTGGATAGCTATTAAACAGCTCAGATAGCACATTTATGGAAACCTTCAAGCGGAGATTCAGCTGTGTGCAGTTGTGACAAGTTGTCAGACGATTGTATCTCAAGTCTTTGTTCCCCTGTATCTCAAAGATTACAAGCTTATGGGCAGAGCACATCTACAACAGATAGATGAAACTGGGAGTAGTTCACTCTTCACAAAGCTTAGGTCAGGTTTTGTTTTTGAAAACTTCACTCTG
>VYZP01077725.1:264-11409 GCA_013400635.1 Hypocryptadius cinnamomeus | reverse complement strand
AAATGTGGTTCTTAGCAAATATTTTTTCCGTAAGCAACTCAAGGACTGAAAATTGTGCTACAGTGGAATTAGTGGGTATTTTCAATTGGTTTCAAATATGCCTTGATTTTATCCCAGAATTTTTAAATCTGTTTAAAACACTTTGAGATTAATCTATTTAACTATATCAAACACTCATACAGCTTCCTGTGTAGTTGATAGAAGCATGGGGGTTACAGACTTTTCTTTTTTCCTGATTCATTTTTAGAATGACCTTAGGGTGATTAGGTTCTTAGATATTTCAGCTAAGGTCCTGAAGACACGTTTTCCATGAAAGTGACTCAATTTACCCTTAGGAACAGAAAATATAAAGGAGACTTGTGAATTGTCAAAGGGAGGAAAGCATTTCAGTTGCTTGTTTGAAGCTTGTCTTAGAATCCTTAGAGTATTTTTGTTACTTCAAAAACATCAACTTTAAAAATAAAACTTTAAGAAGTCTATATTTTGTAGTTAATATTTTGTTCACATGCCAGCTGATAGCTGGACATCTGAATATGGAACTGTAAAGGACTGTTGGAATGCCAGCTGATAAAAATGTGCTTTAAAGAAAAGAGACCATGCTAACTGTGATGTAATACTTGTGTAAACAGACTGAGTGGCCACTTGGAGAGGCATTTTGGATTGAAAAGATGTTTGCTGGGATATGTTTGGCAGAATATGTAACATTTGTTTCTTGGTGTAACAGTACGCAATTCATTTCACTTCACATGAGTCTCAAATAGACTATGGATCAAAGTGTGTGACTGTTTATGAAATCGTGATTTGTAAGAAAAAAAAATCCTATTTTCAGTCTTTTGTCCAAATCTGTGTATGTGTGTGAGCGAGGGTATTTTTTTTTTTCCCCTAAATAAACTTCTGAAATTTCAGTTCAGTAGACAAGACTCTCTCTGGTAACCTGTATACCACAAGCTATGATGGTATGTCACAGGTTATGTCTACAGATTAAATTAAACAGCTCTTGAAATGCTTTATATTTTCTTGCAGTGGTATAGGAAAGTCTTAAACTCCAAAGGCAAATAGTGCCATACAATTTTCTTTAAATTGTGCTGATTTCGCTATGAAACTTCCACCGATGCCACAATTATGATCTTGCAGTGATTTGAATCCTGCAGCATCTGTAGTTCCTTATCTGTGGAGGAAAAATGAAGGAGGAAGAATGAGCTACTCCAAAAAATTATTTTTCCCCATCCTTCTCTGAGAAGACTTTATCTACAGACAGACTTATTGACTTATTTCTGTGTTCTTTTACTTTGCATGACAGAGAGAAAGCATAGACTTGCATGGGAATAAGTTAAATTTAAACATCTGAAAAATTAGATACATAAATTTTATTTTAATATTTGGAAGAGAAATAAGTGCATCAAAATAGAAATTCATATGTCCTTGGGCACATATTTTATGATAAAATGCATTATCCTTTAAGAATTCACTTTTCATTGAGTAAAGAGGAACCAAGACCCAAGCTCTTAACTATTAAAGATAAATTTCAAATTATTATGGTAGGAAAAATTACTCTTCCCCAATAACTTCTCTACTGACTGGCACTAATTTTTTGCTCCCTAACAAATAGCTGATGGAGCCTTTGGCCCTCTACTTGTACCATTTGCCTATGGACATATTATCTTTAAAGTTATCATTTTACTAGAATTAAAAAGGATGTGAGAATAGAGGAATCTGCAAGCTGCACACAGGATGAATTGCCAAGCCAATTGCGAGCAGTGGCCGCAGGATTACTGGATAATCACTCCAGAAGAAAATCTGCTCATGTATGTTATTAATAGGCTATGTATATGGAAATGCACCACAGTAATTCACCCTTGAAAATAAAATGTTAGATAAATTATACTTCCTTATTAAAACAAACAAATAATACCCTCAAAAAAACAAGAAAAAAAATCCCCAAACTGGTTATAAACTTATGTGAAGAAGGGAAAAATTTCCATGAAAAATCTTGCTGTCTGTAGTAAGACCTGAGAGTTCACAATACAGTACAACTCGTTCCATATTCAGGAAGGTGAAGCTAGAAATAAAAATTATTATAATAATGTATTGCAATGTATGCTTTTCANAAAATTATTATAATAATGTATTGCAATGTATGCTTTTCAGCTCCAGACAAGTTTCATGAGTCTTTCATTTGTATTTTCAAAAAAGACCATGAATAAACAAAAATACAAGCACATGGCAAGGAGAAACAAAAACAGAAGGTCCTAGGACATATGCTTAAAATTATAGTTTTCTGAAAATACAGCTCAGATTTCAGTATAACAAGAATAGGAGTGAGAGATGTTATCACTGGATAAAACTACAGTCAGGACAACATGCAGCTGAGTAACTTTTGTAGATGGGCTATCTCAGGGCATTATAAATGATGAGCAGTAAAGTGATTAGTATCAAATCTTGATGCCATTTTCTGATTTTCCTGGGTTAAGACTGTATTTTCTGATTTCATTTTTACCTTATTTTAAAGGTTACAATCAAAAATGGAACTTTGTATTCTATTGTTCAGCTCAATGTTTTTGGTTTTTTTCTTTTAAAACCCATCTGTATTTTAAAGTGAACTCATGGGTGACTGATAACCCAGGTGTCTTTTTTGCATCCGTTGAGTCTCTTCTAGTCAGGGATAGTATGGCAGCAGTTTGCATATTGCAGGTTCCCTCAGAGCGAGCTTTTCTATGCATGTGAAAACTAGCTGAGCTGTATTTCTTGCTAAAACTTGCTTTGTTTCAGACTGTTGATAATATTTGTGCAAGATATGAAAGAGAAGTTCCTCCCAGTGAACCTGTTCTAACAAACATCTGGTAGCTGAGACACAGCCTGTCATACCTAAAAATATCAACAGTTTTACAGAATCATCAGATATACTAGGAACATTTTAAAAAGTTAAATTTAAAGCTAGCTGAACAATCAGAAAGTTGACAAAGATAGATTTCCAGATTGTACATTAAAAAAGGATGAAAGTATTAGAAAAAAAGGGTTGAAGAAAAAATAAAATATAATCATTAAAGAAAGAAAAAAACATAAATTTAATGAAGTTAAAACATATAAAACAAAAACTAGAACAGTATATGTAAGCTAACCAGATTAAAAGGGGGAAAAACTGTAGAATATGAATGTTTAAAAATACTATATGGAATAGGTTTATTATAAGTAAATTTACAAAAATAGTTTCCTGTTTCCTTAGACCTTGAGAATACATCAGTCCCTGGGGAATGCTTTGGTTTTCACATTTGCCAGCAATTCCTAAAGTAAAGAAAAATGGGAGCAAGAAATGGTGGTTTCATCCCATTCATGTTTAGGTTTAGAAAAAAGTTTCCATCCTTCATGAAATAAAATCGTATCAGACAAAAACTAGATTCTGGTACTAGACAGCATTAAGATCTAAAATACTATAGATCAAGTTTTCCAAAAAGCCCTAAACTTTAATAGTCAGAGAAGAGACTTTGTTATAGGTGTTCCAGGCAGTACTCCTAAATACAGAGCTGATAGTTCTGCTGTAATTGATAAGCAACACTAGTTTTGGCCAGAAATTGCATCACTCTTAGAACTGAAAAATCATGTAATAATTTAGGTTAGAAAAACATTTGGAGGTACTCATCTCTCTCTTTGCTCAAAATACACCTCATTTAATCAAGATACTCTGGTCTGTGGTAGTTAAATCTTGAATACCTTTTAGAATAGGCATCCCTTCTCAATTTCTCTGAGTAACCTGTTCCAATAATTGAGCTTCCTTGAGGTGTGTTTTTTCTTAAATATCTAATCAGTATTTCCCATGTTCCAGCTACCACTGCAGTATTATACAAGGCAGAGTCCCAGAAGTCGGCTTCGTCCCAGACTATGCTTAATCAGTGTAAAAATGCATCAGATAAGTGTGAAAGGGCTATTTTGTTGCTTTCTCATCTTATTTCTTTTTAAATCAAGAGAATTTAACATTACTGATACAGTGTTTAATTTTGACAAATTGCTATTTCCTAGGGGAAAAAAAATTGATTCAAAAGATTATGACCAAATCAAATAAGCATTCAGTATATCCTGTTTTGATTAACACTGGAATAAGAAATTATCTGAATGGCCATCAAATTGATGATTTGATTTTGTTCTGAGAACTCCTAAAATCTTTATATAGATGATTTCTTTCCTATCAAATTTTAAAACTCAAATAGCTCCATAGGGATAATGGAAGAGCATAGATTTCAGTTGAAAAACTACTGTTCTTTGGATTTTTTTTTCCCTAAGAAATAGGCAGAATTTCTTGTACATTGATATTGCTCAAGAATGGAAAGAAAGACCTGTGAGGGATGATCGCGGAAATAGACAGTAGCATTTAAATAAACAAATTATTTTGGATTACCTGAGTTTACTGTAACAAATAGCATTTTCTTGTTGGCAGTGTCTCTCAGGCACAGAAGGTACTTGTGAGCTGATAAAATACTGATTCCTTTCTTGACATCTCGTAGCCCAGAAAAGGTTCAGAACAGGTTCAATAGTGTAGGTAAAATGAAACCAGCATAAATTCTAATGTATCAATTTCTAATACAACTTTATGATGTTCTCTGTATTGGTCGTGACAAAAAATTATTTAAATTCACCAAAATACAGACTACTTTAGGACCATATTTATTAGATGTTAAAATATATTAAGGTGAAAAAAAAAAAGAGGAAAACATATTTAAAATACTTTTAAAATATTTACCAATATAAACAAGATGCATTTACTTCCAAATCTGAGTACTTCAGGATGGAAGTAAACAGTCTATTTATTCTTTTTTATTTAAAAAGAGAAAAACATGCTTAAGTTGCTTCATAATATTTTCTTGAGTCTTGCATTTCAGATGTGTTTAGACCAAGAAAGAAGTGATATTATGCAGAAATTAGAAGGAACTTTTAATTCAGACATGCTACTTCTGAAAAACAATTTGCTTTATTGTTTGAAGACACAGCTCCATCCTTGTTTCAGTGTTTCAGTATTAATTCTGAACACTTCAGTATTAATTCTGAACATATACCTATATTTAATGAAAAAGTAATGCATATTTCATCCAAAATCAATTTTTAGGAAGTAGAAATGGCTAGTTGCTCCTTAAGAGTGTCAGGAGCTGAGGGTGCCCAAGAAAGCTGGCAGAACAGGTCCTTGTGTCATGGATGGAGTGATGTGCTTCAATCCTAATAGAAAAACAGCAATATACTTTATTAATATAAAACAGTGAGCTATCAAAATTCAATGGTAAATGTGACAGTGGTTTAACAGGATTCCATGACAAGATAGACTGGATTGATATCTGCATAGAGGAGAGCGTTGGATAAAGAATGAAGAGCCTCCTGTTGAGTCATGATGTCCAGAAAGGACTTCCTCTTGTTCTTAACTCCATCTCAGAGAGGAGTTTAGGTGTAACTGGATCCAGTTCTAGTTCTACATTTGGTCAATGGTTTACTTCTAAATGATTATATGCACACAATAAATCCTTGTATCACTCAGCTAATATTTCTAAGTTTAGCACACAATCATTACCAAAGATCTGTTGCAGCAAGGAACATCTCAGCCTCGAGAAGTAACCTTCAAAGATGCCCTGACTCAAGGGGAGATCCTGGCATGTAGCCCACTGCTGTGCCGGAGAGCTCAAGGGCTCTGGGCTGTCTGCTATTTATGGAGTAGGATGATTGATTTATAGTCATATTAGCATACTAGCAAGAGATATCTGGGTCACCATTCCTGACAGCCCTTGGCTACCCTGTTGCCATCTTTCCCCCAAAATCCTGAGTGAACTGGATGGAGCCATCATAACCCCTGCTGTTGTTTCAGTGGGGGCTCTGAGGGCATGGGCTGTGGGGCCATGAGAGTACAGTGTCACCAGCACCTCCCCAGCAGCACACAGCGAGCCTCCAGCTCAGCACAGGTCCCTCACGGTGGCAACAGAGTTCTAATTATGGGGCTCCATGGACAGGCAAGGGAATGCCTGTGTCACAGCAGAGGTTCCACACTCTTCTGGCATAGCTCTGGAGGGGCCTGAGGACCTGAACAGGGCATTTGGACCCATAGGTGTGGTTGGAAGCTTCAGGTAAGGCTGATAAGGCCTGTTAAATCTTACTAATGCCCTAACATCAGCTTTAAAATGCTAATGCATGATGACAAGTTTGTTATTTGTTAGAAACCACTTCAATTATGATAGACTTTGGAGGCATAAGACCCCTGAAGTAGCTGAGAATGTCAAAAGAATCATTACTCTTCACCAGCCAAGCATAAAATTGATATGAATCCCCTTATTACATAGGAAAAAAATGTTAAAATACATATGATCATTTCTATGCTTAATAAACTTGGTAAAACCTATAGAAAGTGATTTTAGGTTGATAAACAACTGCAATTTTACTCTATGTTCTCCATAGAATAAAGTATGCAGGAAATTCTAAATAAAACACAAGGTATGTGTATAATTTAATCTTTCTTCTCTCTGCCTGGTTTTAAGACTAATCTTCAAGAGCCTAGATAAGCACAATTTATTTTTTATGGAAAAAAGAGAATGTGCTCTTAAAAGATTTGTGAAAACTCAGAGAATGGAGGTATGTGATCAGTTTTAACTTAGCAGGGGAGTCTTAGAAATCATTAACTGAGAGTTAAAAGTGTAGGGTCTTTTTTAGCCAGGCACATATTTTTCCTTACTTATAATTTTCATAATTGTGACCATAATCTCAACTTCTTGTCCTTAAGCCTTCAGAAGTTTTTTGAATAAAATAAAATTTTCTTCCGTAGAAAATGTAGATAGAGGCAAGCTAATATGCTTGACAATATTTAGACAAAATAAAGTCAGGTGACTCCTTGGAGGGAAAAAGTATGTTTGCAGACTTGTACTATGAAGTGCTTCATCAAGAACTCAATTTGTTTTTTCTACAAAGAGTGCATAACAAAGTGTCTTTTGACCTATTGTTTTTGGGAGAAGGTTAGTTAGACTGTGGAGATTATGAGTGAGTGAAGCTGTTTCAGAGAAAAATTATCTTTGTGGTCTGGGCTACATTTACTGACAGTATCACTTGTAGGACAGAGACGAGGAAGTAACTGACTTTAGAAAAAGTTAATTTACTGATACTGACATGGACGGTTAAAGCTGTTTGAAGCAGTTGAGCATGAAGTCAATATTGGAACATGTTCAAAAGAAGAAAGAGAAAGGAAAGAATGGAAAGAAATCTGAAGTATTTCCATTTGGGAAAATAAAGTGATATCTGAGAGGGCGTCAGTTAATTGCGACAGCTTGTCAAACTGACCAAAAAGGATGTGGATGCTGTTTGATTCCAAAGTAGATGGCATTAATAGGATACATAATCTTGCTGAGTCGAGCACACAGAGGAATACAGCAGCAGATCTCAGCTGTTATCTTCTAGGTTTCTCTCTCTCCTGGCACTGTTATATGCAACAGCTTTTTCAACTTTTCTGTGTTACTGTATCAAATATTTATATTTTTTTAAATATTTAGGAAAGGTGTATAATTCAAAAGCTGGAATTAATCATCACTAATAATGGGTACTAGTAGATGACAACTGACATGGTAAAACTTGAATTCTAAAGAGATTTCAAACTTCCAGCAGAAACTTCTGAAGAAAAGAGCACAGTCTGGACCTAAAGAAAGGGCATTGAGACATGGAGAAATTAAAATCAGAATTTGTTTCAACCAAAGCCTAACTTGGTCAATTATCATTATCCAAATGGTGATTTTTGTCCTCATGCTTTAGTTACTTGAAGAGAATTAGCTTTGGAGACACATGTACCTTATCATTGACTAAGCAGATACCAAGGATAAGGTACGTAACATTAAGTGAAATAAATCTGATACTCAGGGTTTTTCCCTATTTACACAGGAAATCAATGGGGTGATTGAAAAGGTGCAGTTACCTTTCTTATGTTTTTTGGTGCAGAATACATCATGGATTATGCTTTTTATTTGCAGTAGTACCTGTGCATTGAAATCTTGACTTCTTCATAGAATGAGATCATTCTTGAACTGTCACAAACATGAAATTATGTAAATGAAATGACATTACTTTCTGACACTTCAGTCTGTCTGCCTGGAAATCAATGAAAAAGTTTTCACAGACATCAGATTAACAAATTAGTGGATAATCCCACATGTTTTAAATAATTATAGAAAGACCTAGAAGGGAGGTACATAGTTATGACTGGATATATCAAGCATTGAAAGATAACAAAAGTTTTAGATTCAAACCAAATATTTTTACAAGTTCCATAAATTGTGTTTTGTTTTTGCCATTATTATTCATTTGGCTTTTCTCTACACTTTCTAATCTGTCCAAGAGAACTAGTGCTAAAATAAGATAAGAAAAGCTATTTTCACTCTTTCTTAAACAAGTTGGCAACAGATGAAAAGTCCAGCCTCTCAAGTTTTCAAGACTCAATTTTTGTGGACTTCAGAGATTTAGACAGTTCAGACAGCTCAGCTTAGCCACAGAATCACAGAATACTGTGAGTTGGAAGGGACCCACAAGGACCATTGAGTCCAACTCTTAAGCAAACAGCCTATGCAGAGATCAAAACCACAGCCTGGGAGTTACAAACACTATGTAACTCCCACAATCTGGGAGTTACAAACACTATGTGTGTATGCATGTAAATTTAAATCAAAGCCTTCAACCTTTTAAAATTTCGCCTCTTACAAACTCCTATTTATATTTGTAAATCCATTTTCTATGTACAAACAAGCAAGTGTTGCTTTTCTTTTGTCTTAAAGTTTTGTTAAAAATTAAAAAATATTACAAGTTTTTCTAAAAAAGCAATATATATACTAACTAGAAGCTAGATACTTTAGCAATAAAGAGAAAATTTTTAATAAACAGCTTTTCCTGTCCAGCAGGAAAAAAACCTGCTTGTATACAAAAATAAGCAAAAGCTAAGTAGTGAAGTATGATGAAACAGCACAGAGTGATCTTTTTCAAAACAAATGTAGATTGCAAACAAAACCTCAACACAGCCATTATCATCTTGTATTTTTTTATTAGAATACAAAGAAAACACCATTCATAGGCCTTGGGTTGATTTTTTAAAAAGCAGTATAGATATTGGTTGAAAGTATATAGAAGTTAATGTCAGGAAATTCATTATCATACCATTCTCTAAAACTTTAATATTACTAAAAGATGGGTCTTTCCAGCAGTTCTTTTTGAAGGTAGTTATACAATGATTAAACTTATAAAAAGACAGTCAGAAAGCCAGCAATTACAATCTGACTAAATTCTCAATCCAAATATCTTCTTGTAGATAATGAGACATAATGATCTGCAATGCCAAGGTTAAGCTTTCTGGTCATATCTGAGAGCTACCTGTAGAAAGAAAGCAATTAAAGACACTAGCAGTCTGGTAGATTAAGTTGGATCTTAAAAAAAAATACAAATTGTTCTTGAAAATGAGAATAGAAGTAGACTTCCTGTTTTTTAGACTCTGTTTCAACATCAGGAAACCTTGAGATCCAAAGCTGTTGATCATCTTTTACCCTGGAATACAAACATGAGCTCATGGCATCAGAGCAGTTCAGAATGTGAGTGATATATAAAAATGTTGGGGTTTTTTGTTTTCTAAATCCTAGATTCATATCTTTTGATACACAAGTGCTATTCATAAATGTTGTAATTTTAGTAACTCACAATTTCATTCTCGCTTCTATTCCTCTTTGAAACACTCAGTGATAAACATTCTTTCAAAAAATACTTAAACTGATAATTGAGTACAGTTGTATTTGGTTGTCTTTTTAATAAGAAGTCCACGTTAATTACGGAAATGCTGAAGAAACCTTTCTATTCTCATAATAAGTGACAAGCCTGAAATCCTTCAGAGGTAATATCTCTCATCCATAAATACGTAATAAACACAACCACCTCTTAGTCCACAGTTAAGATCATAGAGAGTTCTTGAGAGCTGCTTCTGTTCAACAATTTTATTTTAGGCTCAGTTTAAAAACTATGACAGAACAGTAATTATTTTAATATCTGTGGTATTTATTATTGTTATTATTTATTATTTATTATTAGTTATATTATTTATAATATTTATGATATAAATAAATGTAATCTGTAATATAGAATATATAAAAATAATATTTATTGTATTATTACTATTACTATTATTATTATCTATTTATTATTTTATTATGGTATTTAAATTGCTCTTAAGGTTTCTGAAAGTATATGAAGCTTCTGTAGTTTTTTTCATTGCAGTTTTCATCATGAGTTGTATGTAGGTACCATAAACTTCAAATCAGCTTGTTAGGAAAGCAATCAACCTCTAAGAATATATTCCATGACACAGTGTGAATAAATCATAATACTTGAGTCTTAAAGAGAAATACTGTGTGAGTCTAAAAAGCTTATGGATTGATTCACATCATTAACTTTAAATGTCTTATTGAGATACTTAGGTTGCACTTGGCTTCTTAGTTAGTAAAAACGGATAGGTACTCTGGGAGATGATGAAGCACAGACAAAATCTAAATCTCTTTCCAAATGAATTTATCTATCTCCATTACTATCTTGTAGCTGGATACTCTTCTTTCTAATGACACAGATTTTTGTGGGGTCCTCTTATAAACTGGATGGTTTTAAGTACCAATATGGAATACAAAGATAATTATTGGTTAGCAAAATAAACAGCTATTTGGAAGTTTTTTGAATGACTGAGAAATTTATTCTCAGAACACTAGATAAAGCCAGAAGATAAAGAACATTTTCCAAGGTAAATTACAAAGAAAAAAATAACTATTCAATGACCAAGAAAATTTAACACTAATTTTCATTTTAAAAGAAAACTGAATTATGTGAAATGGCAACGTTTTCTAGATTTACATTATAAAATATGTCATCTTTGCAAAGATTTCTTAAAGGCAAAAATTTACCTTGAAAATGTACTAAGGCATAACACATTGTGATTATTCAGACTAAAATCAAAGTCTAGATATCTGAGTTCTCATTTATGGTTTTTCTTTATTCTGTTTTTTCATTGCTTTGTAAGAATCTGGATGCCCTCCTGACACGCAACACACCAAACTTACAGCTGCTGGGTGCTATACCCAGGGGTCTGGACGCAGAACTCAGCCTGATATCTCTCACGTG
>VYZP01077716.1:2033-21940 GCA_013400635.1 Hypocryptadius cinnamomeus | reverse complement strand
GATAATCTACTCCTATTTTCATTCTATAGTCGCATCCACTGCAGCTACAGAATCAGGTATGCCAGCAGTCAGAGCAGTTACCTACTTGATAGCATTGTTCCTAATTATTTGCTGTTCCTTCCCATTAATTTTCAAACTTGATTATCTTGATTTCAACACTACTAAAAGAGTCATTTAGGGAAATAATGGAAAAGAATGGTTCTAGTGCCAATTCATGCTGTCCTCTTCCATAAATCGCTCTCCAACTTTAAACACTTCCATTTATAGCTACGATATTTTTGACCTTTATGATGTTTCCAAGCCTCTTTAACCATCAGCAGCAGACTGACTACTGGGAGATTTTTCCTCCTGCATAGTCTGAGTGTCCATATAGAAGAACCACTGGCAGAGGAAATAAATCTGAAACAATTCTCCTCTCTTGCAAAGTGAAAACCCCATGATTGTGTCTTCAGCATTAACATGGCATATTTAAAGCTACAGACTAAAGGTGCAGTATGAGCCACTTAGACAAAAACATGCAAATTTGAGGCCAAAGAAGCGGGGATCCTGCTTTGCTCTCTGCTCAGGTACCAGCCCACTGGGAAGAACCTCTCCTGAGAGGAGGAGGAGGAAGATAAGGAAGAGGATATTGGGAGCAATGGCCACCACACACGTGGATTCCCTACTTGCAGATGCACCTCTCCACAGTGTCAGCAAACAGCTTTTAAACAGAAATGTCTCCTAGAGGTTTTCTGTATGTGGTTTTGCACGTCACAAAGACAAGATTTTCTCTCCTGACACAAATCACAAAACTCTCCATGCAAGTCAGGCAGCAGCCAGGGTGTTTCTACCAAGATGAGGAAATGCTCCCTGAAGAGAGTGGATGAGTTTGAGAGAGTCATCAGTAACAAAAGGGGAAGGGTAGTAAGAACTGCCAACTATTTTCTATACATTTGTATTTAAATATTTGAAACAGCTTACTTTGACCAAGTTCATAGTGTTTGAACTGGAATATTAATGAGAGCAGAGAATTCTAAATGAATGTATAAAGTGTGTGCACACCAAAAGTCATCCACTCCAAGAGTACATGATTGTACAGAGTACACAGACTTGGGATAAAGAAACATTTCAGGTTGCTTCTGCATACAACAAAATGAACCAAGTTTCCAGATCAGGAACTGCCTTGTAGAATTGCTTTGAACAAAAAATTAAACTCCATTCTCTGCCCCACTGCAGTGTGGACTGTCTTGCATGATATTTCTTAACTACTTTTTTTCATAAGTTCTCCCAAACCCACAGCTTTTACAGGTGAAGTGGAAAGGAAAAAAAAAAAACTAGAGGCTGAAAAAACGTATTTGTTATTCAGCTGGGAAAGGCAGAATTGTTTTACTCTGCCTATCTCACTTGCTGGCTGTTTTCTTTTTCACCTGTGAAAGCAGTTTCTATAATAGCAATTCAGTTCTTGTTCCTCAGACTATGTAGAGATTTGTTTGGGCTTGGATAAGTGCCCAAAACATGCTCCTAACTATTCCAGTTCTATTGAGTCTCTGAAAAAGCGTTACATGTATCTTTTCAGAATTTAGGTCTTTTTATTTCAGTCTCAGATGAAAGCACACAAAGCTAAACAAGGGGAAAGGGAGGAAAGTGATCTCAACTACACAAAGAATGGCTCATTTAGAGCCTGGCTGGAGTTCTGGATGAATGATCACCTTAACTTTTGCCTTATTCCAACAATATTTTAACCCTGGGTAACTGAAATTCTAACTTTTGCCAAGTAAAAGTGGATTATGATGATATTACATTTTAAAGTAGAAGATGTATGAAAAATTGCTATTTTTTTCAATGAAAGTCAACAGCAACATATTAACGTCTGTGTCACGAAAGATGGGAGCAGTCACGTCAAACAGAAAAGTTTTCACCTTGAACTGGTGTAAAACTTATACCATTACAACACAATTCAAACTTTTTAAAATAAGAGGTCTCTCAACAGCTAGCATTCTAAAACACCAATAAGATTTTTTTTGTTTTTCCTTCATGGGGCACTTCTCACTGGAGATATTTGGTAGGTGACCTGGACTATCCCCAGTGCCAAGCTGTCTGTGAATGCAAGGCAAATGTCACAGGAGTCAGCAGCAAGCCAGGAGGTAGAGCAGTACATCATGGTCACAAACAATCACTCCAATATCAATCATCCTTCAAACAGCAGGAAAAAATACCTTGTTCTCATTAATAAACATGAGTTTGTTTTCAGATGAAATCCCCCCGTTATTGCCTCAAACCAGCTTTCTAAGAGCCCCAGACTGCTGTTTGGGTTAGCAGGCTGTGAAACAGAGGTCTGCACTGTGATTGCTTGCATTTGAAACAGCTGCACAGCAAAAGGGAATAGGCTTCCAGGACCATTCACTTACTGGTAATGTTCATTCATGCTTTAAAAAGTTCAGTTTGTTCTTGTACATCTTTCAGATTCTCTTTTCACAAAATATCAGAGTGGTCATTTTTTTTTCTGGATTTTAAATTATCTACTGCTGAGCAGGAGGCTTATAAAATCCCTACTGTCCATTTACATGCCTCTACAATAACGAGGAGGAGAGGCCTACCTCCCCGAATACCTGCTCAAGCAGGTTGGGATGAGAATGGAATAAAATACTCTGCTGTAGCAAAGGCTGGGCTTGAAAAAATGCTCCTTTAACAGCCTCTTCCACTTGAAACAATTAAAGCCAGCCAAGTACATGTCCCACTGTATAATTTTCCAGAAATAGCAAATCAAACAAAATTTGAATAGTCCTGTATGACACTAGAAATCAGCAAGTGGAATAATAATGCATGTTATGCACCTCATGCACTGTCCAAAAGTCATAGGAGGGAGTCAAGAATTTTAAAGCTCTTTCTGAGAATAAAGATATTTCTGAGCAAGTCAGCCACAAGTTCCACCACATGCTATCACCACGCACGGGAACCTCTCAGTTATGCTGAGACATATGAAGCAAACACTTGACCCATGTTTATGCCATGATGGAGAATGTGTTTGAGCATGGCCCTGGAGCAGTCCACCCCACTGAAACGTTGTTTTTTATAGTTTTGGCTAGCCCAAAGCTGCTTCCTGCAGCCCGAGCCCTTGGCAGCACAGCCATGAGCTACAGGAGCCACCCAGCCCTTTTCTTTCTTGCAGAAGGCACAGCTTTGCTGTTGCCAAGACTGGCATTTTTAAAAGGCCTATGAGATGAAATATTCACCTTTCTCCCTCAATTCCCTGCTATTCTCTCTTTTGGGAGCACCATAAAGCCATGCTCACTTCTGCAGCCCAAAGGAACTCAAGTACCCTCAGGTGTTTTGGCTGGGCTCAGGTAACTCTGCTGAACCAGAAAGCCCCAAAATCTCCAGCTCAGTGACCTGCTGGGGTGTTTTAGGTTGACACAAGGTTAAGTTCAAGGTGTCCAGTCAATTTTTCCATGCTCAGGCCCCCTCTCACAATCTTTAACAGGAGCTCACCCAGGGCTTGGCTTAAGTGTTATTTGCTTTATATGGAACAGTCCATACCTTCAACTAACACAGACAACCAAGAGTTGTGCCAGTTTCATTTTAAGGGAACTTAGTATAAAAGAGAGTCAATCAGCTATAGGAATAGAAAGGAAAACCCAGAGCAGCTCTGACAGTTGCCTTTCTAACAGTTAGGAAATTCAAATGTAAGACAACCCTCCAAGTGGTGTTCCAGGAGCTAAATTTGAGAAGAAGTTGCAACCAGAAATGTATTTACTGCTAATTGTGAATCCTGCCAAGGTACCAAAGATTGAGCAGAGACCTCAGGGAAGCAATGTAACCTTTGTTTCAAGTGCTGTGGGTGTATTGCAAGTCACTGAATGGGTGCCAAGGAGAGGAATGTTTTCAGGCAAAATGACAGGAAATCCCAACAGTGTTAGATATTTGCTTGATTTGGAAAATTAGATCATTAAAAACTCGGGTGGTTTGAGTGATTTAAATATTAAAAGAAGAGAGGAAGAAATGAAATGCAACAGGAAACAAGAGCAATGACAGATACTGGAAAGGAGCAAGGAAAAGCAGATGCAATAGTTCAAAATCACACAAAAAGAGAAACAGGAACAGATGGATTTCCATAAAGAATAGAAAAATCTCTGTTTATTTTCATTTGAAGCCAATGGAAGAAAGAAGTCCTAAAGGCATTGGAATAGTTTAGTTTTCAGAGCTGGTCTGGTTGACATTTTCTTTTGAACACCAGATTAAATAACACAACTCAGCTAACAGCATCTTTGCTACAAGTGCTATGGGGCTAAAGACCAGATAAGCAGCAGCATTTAAAGCCTTTTCCCCTATGCAAATAAGTGCTGGTAAATACTATCAACATACACATATTTTGATGAAAATAATAAAATTTTTGACTGCTCAAGTCCTAATCGTGATGCCAACAGCTGACATACATCTGAGACTTATGAGATGATGATTCCAAAGATGTCCTAAAAGAGACAAACAGAAACCTGTAAATACATTTAACTAACTACCTGCCATTACTCATGACTTGCAGTAGTGTTTGAATTTCTCTGTGGTTTTCTCTAGGGTATTTTTTCTATGAAACATGAACACACTGGCATGACCATCAGGGTACTGGAACTTCTTCACCCAGAGCTTCCATACTCAAAGGCAACATGTTGATGAAAATATAAGTTCCCATATTAAGGTTATACTACAGACCTCAAAGTAATAAACAAAACCTTCAGAAAATACTCCAAAATTCAAGGTTCCTCAAATCTTCACAGGGAACCATCAACACTGAAAATTTAGATGCACATTTCAGCCTTTATACGTTTTTGTCATTTTAAATTACTTCAAGTTGCGTTATTTTAACTTTTGAAGTTTGCAGCAATATAAAAGTGCACACATTGAACAATATTTTCTGATTCAAAAAGAAATAAAATGTTAAGAAATAAGGGACCAAAATCAATCAACCAACAAAAAACAGTAAAAAAAGAGCAAGGCCTGAAAGAGATTTTGGGAATGTCAAGCAGGATGTCACAGCAGCACTGAGATCACTCCTTTGGGTGCACCTATGCTGTACATTTGCAGCCTAGAACCAGAATATATCCAGCACCACATGTCTGATATAGGCCTGGACACTAATGAAGCCCTGAAGAAGCTGGTGGATATTCCATTGGGAAAACAGGTCCATAAAGAGCCAGTTCCATGGAAAAGGATCTCAATTTTATTACCATTTTTGAGTCCAGACAAGTTTTATACTCTAATATGTCTGCAATAACGTCTGATGTATCTGACTTAAAGGACAGAATTGTAATAAAGTTAGAAGCATACAAAATTGCAGAAAGGACAATTTAAACTGAAGCTCTCAACATTAACATCCAGGTTTTGAGCATTCAAAAGTGAGCTTTGAAACACCAGAAAATTGAGGCCTTTGGTAAATGTCAACCAGGGGAAATGTGACTTAGATTATTAGAGAGTCAAAGAATATAATCCACAGTAGATCACTTCAGCCCTGGCTAATTACTAAAGGCACCAGTTCATTACACTGCTCTAAGTGTATCTAATTCAGTTTGCTCTGCAGTTCATCTATTATGTCTTTTTTATGTGTTCCTGCCCTGGCTGTTGCCATGTACAACCTGCTCTGAAGGTGCTTCTCAACTCCTGCCATTTCCACTCAGTAAGTCCAGAAACCATGGCTGAGGTTTGCTCAGTTTCAAGCTGATTTCTAATTAGCAAGAACAAATAAGAGAGAAAAAAAATTTAAAAAAACATGGGTGAGGGATAAACTCCTGTTTAAAAATCAGGACCACAGTTGAGACATTTTCTGTAATAAGTTAAGCAACTGGAGTTGGTTAATAGGAAACCAGTGTCAGATGCAAATTTGAAATTCAAAAGAACAAAGCTATTTAACCTATGATCAGACCATTTAAAAGATACATTTCATTATAAAGAGCTACTGAAATTTATTCCCATGAGATTCTGTTGGTGTTGAAATTTTACATGGATTCAAGACTTAAGTATATTCATATATGCAGAGAAAAAAAAAAATCTCATTCAGGGTTAACAACTACAAGTATCCAAAAATTTGTAAGGCACAGATGATTGCGGAAGTATCTTAAAAGGTCTTTTTTTTTTTTTTTCCTCATGTATTTTTCTTGTTGTCTGCCCTGGACACCTTTTATTGACCAGTGCTGGTTAGCTGAACCTTTGGTATGGCTTGATATGTTCACTCAGACAAACTCTTATCCCCTCAATCACTTAGCAAATGTTCTGCACACAACACTCAGTTTTTGCACAATTTGTACCTTTTCACAGAGCAAGCATAAGGTAGTAACAGCTACAGACACCTCACAAACCTCTACAGCATTAAAAAAAACTTTAAGGACTTCAGTGCAGCAGCAAAGCACTTTTTGACAGGAACAAATATTTTAAATCAGGAAATCTGAAGTGTCAGTTCATGAAAATCTGTACTCTATCTCAAAGAATATTTACTATCCATATCTGACTTTCCAGCAGTTAATAATAATAAAAACATTTTTTTAAGTGACCATAACAAATTTCTTTTACACAGTGCATGCCATTCTTGTCAATTTTATGGTTTGGAAATACAGCAACATAATGGATGTTAAAACTGACATTCTCCCATATTTTAAATAGGTCTCATCTGCTCATATTTTTTGTTTAATAGGGTTCTCAAAAGTCATTCACAGCTAATTTGTATTAGTTTTAGTTGAATTTTGTGTAGGTATTAGAAGGAAAACTGAAAAACCAGCTTGCAGTAATTTCCTATACAATGAATCAAAAAATTCAGTCTGTGTGAAGACAGTGTATAAATTAAAAATGACTGAAAGGTCCAAGAAACTGTCAGGCAAATATGAGCTGTGAGTGAAACAGGATCTTTTTTTTTTTCTGTTTGTCCAGTGGGTGGACAGTCCAGCTCTCTCTAGCACAGATGAACAAGACAGTCAAGCAGCTTAAACCCTGCCTTGCAACAACAAGAAAAGCCCAGGCTGTTCTGGAGTCATACTGGTCATACTGGGAGGGAGCAGCCTCTGATGACAGCTTCAGAAATTTACCTAAAATCTAAATTATCTGCAGCAGCCTACTGATGCCTTTATCCTGCCACTACTCACTTAGCCTTCAGCAGCAAACTGCCAAAAATAATGTTTCCTAAATCCACAAGTTGTCAATAACACAACCTGTTCCCAGCAGTTGCAAACACATCCACAATTCCCTACATTTTTTTAGTACACTTGGATTACAGAGAGCAGTCATAGCCCTTAATCTAGACAAGCCCTTCCTTCCAAAGCCAGTTCTGTTTGCAAAGCTCTTTTGCTTTTGATTTCACAAGAGCTGCCAGGGCACATTTCCAGTGGGATGATTTGTACCTGCTGGCAGGATCTGCTGAGACACGGTGATGGCTCCCTGGCTCTGCCCTCCCCAGATCTGCACATTGCCTGTTGATAAGTGAGGACAGCATCTTCAGGAATGTGATGGCAAATGACTGACCAAGCTTTAACTTGTGCAAGGACATTAGTAGGTTCCCTGAGCTGCTTGCAGCCCTAGGGGTCTACACAGCTCATGCTCCTGCTTTTGGGTTTTGCCTTCTTTTTTATCTGTATCAGCTGAAGGAGGGCAAGCTGACATGTGCCTGCTTGCTCTTCAGTTGCTCCTTTACCCAACACACCATAGGCACATCTCTATGCAGCTGCAAATACATCAAGCCTTCTTGTGCCTCAGAGCCTCTTAATCCCAAGGAGAGATAAAAAACCTGAAAAACCCACTGCATGATACAGAGCAATACAGCAGAATATTGGGTGTTATCACTTCCTCTCTCACTAGAGCCGACTTTCATGTCTGTGATCGCTTTTCCTCCCTTTAAGCCCCAAACCTTCACACTAAAGAAGATAAGGAACCAAGGAACATGGAAAAAGAAAGAGGAAAAAAAGCCTTTTATAGCCTTATTCTGGACCTTCTGCACTACTAGCAAGCCAAATGCAACTGCTGCTACCTGTGCTGGGAACCAAACCCCAGCAGCACCAGGCAGTGACTCCATCCCCTCCATCCCCTGGTCCAGAGGCATCCACCTGTGTGCCACCAGCACCACGAGTCTGGCTCCAGCAGCCCTCTTTCCTGTCCCTAAGGCAGCTTACAAGCCCCCAGCATTCAGAGTGCTTCCTGAGGGTGATGTCCCTGGAAATACCTCTGCAGCTGACATCTGGAAAAAAGCTGCATGGTTCAGGTGTGCCCCTCACACTTCACTTCAGTATAAAAAAACCAAACTACCTTATCTTCATTAATACTCCCCCAGTACATCATACAAGAACAACACAGACACCATCACACACTGATTCCTGTTGTCTCCTTCACCTTCATAAAGCTGCCCATGTAGTCTGCAGGTAACTCATGGAGTTATTGATGGCTGTATATTAAATACAGCAGGATCATTTGTCCTCCAGGCCCTCCATTCAACACAGTAGGCAAAGCTCTGTTTTCTGAGGGCAGAACTGTTGAGATGATGAAATAAAGACTTTTCATTAAGGCAAAATACAAAAACACCCTGACAGCTGAGGGCTGTGCTGCAAAAATAAAGAAATGCCAAACCCTGGTGTTTGCACCAGACAGCTCTTTTACCTGTGATCTCAGTCCAGATTCCACACATTAGAGAAAGTAATTGGCTTATTGGAGTAATTTCTGCTAAAATATTAACTTTCTGAAATAAAAACCTTGAAAAACTTTAGGGAGACTCTGTATCTTTCAATCCACACAGGGAGAGAGTGTTTGCTTTCATGTCCTTTTTGAGTTTAATGTAATCTTTACCTTCATTTTTACTTTTGAAACACATGTAATGTTTCCTTTAAAAATTGAAAAACCCAATAACTCACTTTCCACAGTTTTGTCTCTTTCAAAACTACTGCAATCTTGCAGAATAGTTTTAGTGATAAAACGATGGATCATCACTAAGTCACTTAATGAGCACAGGACACGTGAGCTGGTGCATGTCCTATAAACTATGGAGCAATACTGCCCTTCCCACTTGAAAACTACCCAAATGCTACAAATCTTTACATTCCCAGGATGGATATTTACCCACATATTTTTCTCATGTCCTTCAGCCACAAGACCACAGCAGCTTCAGTTCTACACTTCTGTGGACTAAGGGAAACTCAGCTGGAAAGCACTGAGTTTCTGAAAATGACTGCAATTACAGGTCAGAATTAGAAACTTACTGAGTACAGGTTGCCCTGGAGCCTGCCATACCTGGATTTGGCACAGTTTTTGACTGATGTCACCTCCTAGCAACAATGTTTACTGTGTCAAGGTAAAAGGTGAAGGAAATCTGCTGTCCTTCCATTTAACATTCTAGCAGGTCTAGGGAAAAAGCCCTTTGACACATGGCCCCTTACAAAGAAATTGAATAAAGGTGCAATCTGTTAGAGGCATGTTACAGCACACTACTACTTGCAAAGGATAATTTTGTTTCTTTTCTTTTCTGATTTATGTGCTTGAATGAATGATCTCTCAGTGCTCAGAATTTTTATCAGAACTGTAAAACTGGGAAAGGCAGTGGCCTTTGCTTGGCAGCACAACCCTTGTTCAGAAGCCCTGGTGCAGCTACAGGGCTTGTGACAGAAACCAAACGTTTCCAGTGACCTCTCCTCCCTGCCCATTCCTAAAGGCGTTTCCCCTGCAGCCTGTGAGAGGTGAGGAACTGCTCAAAAGAAAGCAACTGGCAGGGCAGCTGAATAACAAGAAGGGAGATAGGAATGTGTGCACTGAATTAATACACTGGGAAGGAAAGAGTGCAGGAGAGGGGAGAGCCAGGCAGCCCAATGCTCAGCAGGGCAGGGCAGGGCAGCTCAGAGACTCCCAGCCTTGGAAGTGAGCTAAGGCACAGCCTCACTCAGCATTTCCCTGCTCTCCATACAAGCACTGTGGGCTGATGGAACCATAGGGATCAAATCCAACAAAAGAAAAATAAAGCAGCTCTGAAACAACATTTCCTAAGCATAAAAAATCTCTCTTCTTCTCAAAGGACTATTTTTCCTCCCTTCAGGCATCAAAAAGACAGATAAAGGCAAAGAAAGTGTTGAGAGCAGCCCTGAGGAGATGGGTTTGGACATTGGGGCTTGGAGCAACCTGGGATAGTGAGGGTGTCCCTGCCCATGGCAGGGGTGGGATGAGGTGAGCTTTAAGATCCCTTCCAACCCAAACCAATCTGTGATCCCACAACAGAGAGAGAAAAAGGACATGGGAGAAGGCAGAATTTTGAAATCAAATTCACACCAAAGAAACTGCAAACTCTCTGACTGTGACTCTCTCCCATTAACTTCCACATAGCAAGCTTGAAATTGGTCAAGCTGGTGAGCAGGGAAAAACTTAAATACAAAATTAAGAAAGCTCATTCAACATGTGATTCACCCAATATCACCCAACCTCTAAACAGTTCTATTTTAAGTTGCAACATAATTTGTATACCAGCCATCTCTTTCTTTCCTCTTCAAGAAAGTTTTCTAATTACAGGTAGATGCCACAAGACAGTATTTGAATTTAGTTTAATTTATAAATTACCTTGAAGCAGGTTTGTCTCTGGTGAATTTAAATCATTATCTAAAATTTCATGTTTTATCCACAGCTGTCAAGTGAGCAATTTCCCTGCCTTGAAATATATATAAGGAAAAGTGCTAACCCTGAAGAGAAGGAAAAAATTAATCAAAATCTCTGTCCTCAAGAAAAAAGAAACCTGATGATACTCCCTTAAATCCCATAAAATTGTGTTATATTACTGATCCAAACTGTACCCAGTGCCACGCATATGGGGTGGGAAACACTGATGGAACCATTCTGGAATGTGGATATTGCAATTAGCCACCTACACCAAAGTGGTGATGGGATAAAGGACTGTTCCCTTGCCACAAAATCTCCCACAAAGTGCAAGTTTGGGAGGAAGATCCAGCTGGAATTAAGCTATTGCTAGCTCAGCTTTGGTTCCCTTTTTGCCTTAGGAACTGGGGAAAACTGCTGCCCTTGTCTCAGGAAGACTTTTTGTTACAGGTGCCTGACCTCAGAAGTGGTGGGCAGGGAGTGCAAAATGCTCGTGTGCTTTTGGTATAAAAAAACCCAGGAATGATGGAGAGACCAGGGAAATGGGTGGTGCCCAGAGCTTTGGAGTGTGCGAAATGTTCTCTTGGTGAGCAGTGTTAAGTTCAATTTGAGGAAGGCACCAGGATTTGCCAGCTGCCTCCAATAGGAAATATTCCACACAGGTAAAATAACAGAAAAGGTTATTCATTTTAAGTTTTTAGAGATGTGTGGCACTGTAGCAGGCACAGAGAACAGCAGCTTCTCTCTGAGGGAGCTCAGCCCCCTCCCAGACCACGCCAGCCCTGGGTGAGTGCAGAGGAACTTCATTATCTCAGCTTTGCAGAGGCCCCCCGAGCACAGAGCGTGAACTGCCTGCACTGCCAGAGCTCCTGCCAGGGGAGGAACCTGTGTCTTACCCCAGTTTAACACTTTGCCCACAGATCCAGCCTCTCTCATCCTCAGGACTCCTGCCTGCCTATCCAGGCTCTCTGAGCCCAAGTACAGATCTTTATTGCTCCTCCTCTCCACAGCTTTCACAGAATTTCTAGTTTTTCCTTTTAAATGAAACATTTGAAGCCGTTTCAGGACAAGGGATAAGGTGATGTGCCCCTGCACCTACAAGGGCAGGCTGGCAACCCCAACCTGTGGAACCTGTGCCTGGGGAATGCACAGCTGGGTCCATGCTCCCTGCTGCTACCTCTGTTAATCCCAATAATTTATGCCAGTAGAGTTAAACCTTTGAAAAATCCCAAAAGCAACTCATACAAAAGTCACTGGAGAGCTGCTGTAGGACTCCAACTTCAGCCCTGTGTGCAGTGGTGTTACATAACATAAGGGTTGACATGAATGATTTAGTGGCTGGCCATGAATGAGACAAGCTGTCTCATCAGCACAGAAGACATAACAGTTTGGGGTTTAATGAAACCTTGAGAAGTAAATAAACATCTCCTGTGGGTGTATCATGAAACATTTACTCCTAATTAAATTAACTTTTAAAAGAAGAAAAAGAGGTAAAATTCCTTATGAAGAGAATTAAAAATATTGCTGCAAATGATCATACCACTCTGATCATCTGCAAATTTTACAGTCCCAAAATCTTTAAAAATCCACTAGATTTTTAGAAGCACATTTATCAGCCATTTTTTATCACAGTAGAAATGAAGACACTGTGCTGACAAAGTCTGACAGAGTGAATCAATGGCAGAACTGAGTACCAAAATCCCCTGATTCCTACTGCAAATATTACTCCACATTACCAACATTATCAACTGCCCTATACACCTACTTTTACTATCAAGTCTTAGTCATAAACTAAGACTTTCATCTCTATAAACTTAAACCAAATAACCTTTTCTGTTATTTTAACTGTGTGGGATATTTCCTATTGGAGGCAGCTGGCAAATCCTTGTGCCTTCCTCAATTTTTAGCTTAACAGTGCTCACCAAGAGAACATTTCACACAGCAATATGCATGAAGAAATAAACAAACAGTCGTTCTGTTGGCACAGAGACCTGAATTTGGACATCCACACAATTCATCTGGAATTCACTGAGTTTTGAGTGTTTTTTGTGTTTGCTTTTTTTTTTTTTTTTTAAATAAAACACTCAAAAAAGGGGATATTTGATTTGATGGAGTAGAACCACAGGGTTTAAAACCCACAATATTTGGTGTTTCTTTGTAATATGTTCATATATAGTGCTTTAAAGTGCTAGAAAACACTTGATGTGCCTCAAGGACTAGAAAACCTCTTTACTACAAATTCTCTGTATTGGAGAGGACTGGATTGTGCAATGCATCACATTATAGCTCGTGCACAAGTGAATGGACTGTCACTTTTCAAAAGTTTATCATCTCAGTCCTAAAACATTACCTTTCCATACAAACTCATTGCAAATGATGCAAAATATACAGATCAGACACAAATAAATATTCTATTCCATCCATGCCCATTCACTACTCAGATGAGGAAAAGTCTCATATATTCCAACTTCAATCTGACTGGCCTAAAAAATGCAATATTGGGATGAGACCAGGGGAGTCTCACATGGGGGAGAAGCAGCACTCCCTGAAATAGAAGTTTTCTCAGCACACAAGAAATTGGCTACTATTACCTACAGTCAGGTAAGAAAAAAATAATAGGGGAGAATATTAACTCAAGCAGTATAGACTCAATCATCTCAAAAGCTGTTGGATAGGACTTGGGACAGCCAAGATGATCAAGACTTTGTTCTTGGCAATGTTGGACAGACAAAACAAATCCTGGCACACGTTTGTACTGCTGGTTCTTTTTGTTCACAATGATTCCCTCTGTGAGAGAGGGGAGCAGTGCTGGCAAGCTCCTCCCTGCAGCTCACCCTCCTCGCATCCCTGCCAGGCTGTCTGTACCAGAGATGCTTCCCCAGGCTGTGGTGGCCTCTGCTTGGACATTTAGCATTGCCCCAAGCAGTGTTTGCTCCATTGTTTGATGCTCAGCTGAAATTAAAACAGGAGCTCCTCTACCCCACTTCCACATCCCAGATGCACCACGCCTGCACAGATCTTGCAGTTATCACTGCAGTGAAATGGAAGGGGACAATGATGCATCACCAGGAAAATCACATCAACAACTCCTTTCTGCCTCAAACAGGTTTGAAAAAGGGGCTTATTTCTCCCCTGATTATCAGTCCTTTAGAAAAATTAACAAAACACCCCCAAAAAACATTGCAGCAATGAATGCTGCTGCTATCCTGAGTACAGCCACACAAGGTTGGGGGTTTATTTTTCTCTCCAGCCTAAAGGCAAAAGCAATAAATTGATAAAGAAAATAAATGATTGTAATGGCTCCCATAGGCGTCAGCGGCAGAGTAAGATTTAAAAAATGAAGTGTCCTGTTAGCTCCTTGGTATTCTCTCATTATTTCACTGTCTATATATATTTTTTTAAATTAGTATTTTCATTAAATAAAAATTCCTAGTGCATAGTGTTAACACTGCTGATTTTAGATCTGAGATCTGATACTTCAATATGTTAGACCCATAAATGCAAATTGAAGCAATCACACAAACATGGGAGCTGTGAGAAAACGGAGCTGAAAGGTTTTTAATCTAAACAAACCCGGTCACTTGATTAAAGTTCTTGAATAATTTGCCCTATGTGAAGTTTTGGGGAAATCTACTGATAACCAGGATATAAATTCTCTTTTCTTTGGGGTACCACCTATTTCCATGCTTACAGTACAGTGGAAATATTTCCAAGCTCCCTGGAGCCTTGCTGGCTGTACTCAAGCTCACCTCATTTTGGGAGCCGTAGAGCCAGATTATCACAGAGATAAGCCCAGCCTATTTTGGCTGCCTCACAGCAGCCTGCCAAGTGTGCTGCAGAGGAGTGTCCCTGCTGTTATGGCACAGTGTCCTCAGCAGTCACAGCAGCTGCACTTCAGCCCCACACTCGGGGTGAGGAGCAAAGCAGCTGCCATGGGTGTGTTGGGGCATGTGGGACACACAAACTGCATTCTGTGTGTCTGCAGGAATATGGATGCATATCTCAGGGAACACAGCCAAGGCAAGCTGAAACAGCATCCCCATCCACTGAGGACTCCTACTGATCCCATCCACCGAGCATTCCTACTGATCCCATCCATGAAGCATTCCTACTGATCCCATCCACCGAGCATTCCTACTGATCCCATCCACTGAGCATTCCTGCTGATCCCATCCACTGACCATTCCTGCTGATCCCATCCACTGAGCATTCCTGCTGATTCCATCCATGGACTATTCCTACTGATCCCATCCATGGAGCATTCCTACTGATCCCATTCACTGAGCATTCCTGCTGATCCCATCTACTGTGCATTCCTGCTGATCCCATCCACTGACCATTCCTACTGATCCCATCCACTGACCATTCCTGCTGATCCCATCCACTGAGCATTCCTGCTGATTCCATCCATGGACTATTCCTACTGATCCCATCCATGGAGCATTCCTACTGATCCCATCCACTGGCTTTTGCTGGAGCCACACACCTGATGGAACTGCCTCTGTAATTTCTGTCGTGAGAACCTCAGATCTGACACTGCTCACACGTTCCTAGTGATTAGTGCACCTTGCCCTTCCAAAATACTCACCCCATGAAGAAAGTGCAGTAAATTCTTCCAAGTCATCTTTCAGTGCAAGGTGCCATTAATTCTACGTGTATCTTGCAGACACAGGTGTTCACATATTATCATATAAACATGTCACACAACACAATACCATCCTAAATCACTTGGAGTCTGGATATTAGGCTTCCCTTATTTTCTTTTCTCCTTAAAGCAAACACACCAAGAAACACTATGGGTTTATATTAGAGCAGGCTTTGCAAGACCACTAACTACTGACTTATTTTAAGTCAGTAAGGACTTAAAATACAGAGAGCTCAGATATACTGGGGGAAACAGGTTAAAACAAATTGCAAACAAAGCCACCAAGAGCCCATGACACCCCTACAGGGCCAGTCCTTTTCTTAAGTCTTTCTTCCAGGAGGCTTCCAGTAGCCTTTTGAATTAAATATTGTGAGGTCCTTTCCATGTCCAGGGAAACCTCAAACCTACAGGTTTGTTTTCTGCTCTGTTCAAAAATCACCCTGCTTGTGCAGTTCTGGGAGCTCTGTCTGCCCAGATCCATCCCACCCTTCCCCTGCAGGAATCCACCCTGCTGCCAGCTAAAAATGACATATTGTTTTGGAGAAATACCAATTCCACCTCCTGCCCACCCACCAACAGGGCCAGCATCAGAGAAAACTAATTCTCAACAAAATCAAATTTGGATAAAAGAAATTTGGGGGGTTTGTAGGGCCTTTTGGCATAACTGTCAAGCTGCAATAAAAAACAGGACGCTTTTATGGCTGTCTGTAAAACACAGAGCAGACCTTCTGTCAAAAGAAAAGTAGTGGGGTCCACTTTCTAAATCAAGCTCTTTTCTGTATTGACAAACCTAGAGAATATACATCAATGACTTGCAGGAATAGTTATACAGGTTTTGGAATTAGCAATGCTCATAGTTTTGCTTCTCTGGGATTTTTTGGGGTTTGGTTTTTTATTTTTTGGTTTTTTGGGTTTGTTTTTTTTTTTGCTAACATTAATGCTAAAAGTTTCTGTGATTGTCAAGAGTATTTCAAAATTATTTCAAAATGCATTGTTATTAAATATTACCTGGAGAACAAGACATCATTTCCTTCTCTGGTTGGCAGTAGACAAGGCATTTAGTGTTATACTGGGACACAATCAAAACCAAAAAGAATCACACATAGAGCTTTCATACCACATAGATGCTGTTGCAAATCTATTATTTACTTAGTCTGCTTATTTAAGAAAATTTGGATCAGTTATAGGGACAGCTACATTGATACCTTGGCTTTTACTTCTACTTTTCATTAAGAACTTTCCTGTAAAACACAAACAAGACTTGGGTTCACGATGTAGATATTAATAAGAAGAAATGAGAACTGGTCTCTTTTCAGTCTTAGGTCAAAGCAAGAGCTCGGTCCCACATCATTGTGGATTTTTGTCCACAGTAACACCATGTTATGAATTTTTTGCTGGTACAATTTTTTGCTGCTGCAAATCCTTGTGGAGTAGTAAATAGCAGAGGCAGGTTACTTTTACTCTTGCAGAGAGACGTGAATCACTTGCAACCTAAAAAATGCATTTTAATGCAGCCAAATGCAACACCATACAACTGGGAACACAGTGAGTCTACTAAATCTACAAACAAATCTGCAAAGTAAATCTACAGGCTGAGAAAGCCTGTCTGGGAAAGCAGCAACACAAGAAGATTTAAAGGTCACTCTTTAGGTAAGTTTCACAATTCTTGTGACAAATAGTTTATTTGTTGAAAAATACACCTAACTGCACTTTAGGGAAGGCAAAATTTGTTGGGTAATTAAGGTGAAATTTGCAATAGCTTTCAAAAGTGAAAATTCAGATTTTTGTTCCGTTGAATATTACTTCTGTGCAGTTTAATAATGAAATGTGTGCATGCCATGTCTGTGGTGATATGCACACATTTAACAACATCCGAGTGCCACCCTGCACAGTTCCCAGTGAACATCCCCCATGCTTGGAGCTGGGGTCTGAAGGACACCATGCTGTCTTCCACAGCAGGACTCACCAAGACAAGCTCCTTTCTGAGGTGCTTTGGAAAGGGATTTGGGAGTTCTCATACAACTCATATTTCAGCAGTTTCCCAGAAATGCACATGCTGGGTTTTGTTGATTTTTTTTTTCCAGTGGCTTCAAATAATCTGTTTGTTCACATCTGACTTCCCTGGTATCACCCTTATATTGTCCCAAAGGATGGAGTGCAAGATTCACTGTTACACCCTCTGCTCCTTAAAAAGAGACACAGTTTCCTACCCACCCCCAGCTCCAGCAACAGTCAAGAGTTATTACTGTTTGATGATCTTTTGTTTCAAGACCTCCATCTCTTGTATTTTGAAATTGAAATTCCTTTGCCTGTAAGGCCCCCAGAATCTGATAGCTGACTTCTTGAACTTTCCTAAACTGCAACAGCAAAGAAAGTAAATCTATCAGCTCTGCTTCTTACAGTAATAGCATTTGCTAAGGGAGGGATAAAGAAAAAACAGCAAGCAGTGCTGGCAGTGTCTACTAAAACTACTGTCCTCACCTTTTTTTTTTTCCTCCATTAGTTGAATTAAATCTTATCTATTTACAGACTCTATTGAACAGATCTGTGGAGGTACTGGTATATCTTGCTTGGATTCAGCAACTGCAGATGTCAGAAAGATTAGAGAAGGAAAAGCACTTTAGCAGCTGCATCAGTTGTGGGAGGGTTTCTTTTTCTCAGAGAAAGAAATCTCTGGCATTATTCTGCTTTGTCTTCTTCACACCATCTCTATGTAGCCCAAGCTGTGCTAATCCACTCCAAGAGAGGGAAAAAAACAAACCAACCAACCAAAGAGGAATAATCCAGTAAAGAAAAGTAAATATTCTTAGAATATAGAACCCTGATGCAATGAAGAGTTGTACTACCAAAGATCATTTCCTTCTAGGTTCAAAATTCACCTACCACTTTCCATTGGTGGCACAGAACAAGAACAGGTATTTACAGACACCAAACACTTTTTAGAAGTGTCAAATCTTTTTTCTCCTGGATAGTATTTGTCCTCACTGTATCATGAGCCTAAGAGAAACTCTCCTCTAGGAATTGCAGCTGAGGTAGGTGAGGATTAAAGGGGTCAGTATTCCCAGAGGTCCTAATGACACATGGCAACGTTTCTGTGGCCACATCTAATCAGCAGTACCTTCCTTTTTCCCATAATTTGAGTGGCAGAATTGCATTCTCATATTAATATTCTCTTAGAAAAGACTCTCTCCTGTGTTTCAGGAATGATCAAATCTCCCTTCATCCAATAAAATAATAGAGTATTAAAGAAATAATATTTTTTCAGCTAAAGAAATCATTAGCTCAAGAAAATAATTGAGAGTCTCTAGTGCTTTTCTTTCCCCTAAAGTGTTCAGCAATATTTTAACTATTAAAGTCCTGATCTAAAAAATAAAGGTAAAAAAAAGCTCAGTGAGTGATACCTTTTGAAATATTTACCTTAAATTAATACTAATTTACCTTAAGCTTTGAAATATTTACCTCAAATTAGAGAGGTATACCTGTGTTATGAGTTGTTAAAGAAGGATTCAAGCTTCCAAAATGTTTAGGATTTGATGGAAGAAGAGGAAGGTTTCACTGTTCACAGAAGTGTTTATTGAGTTTTCAAGACTAAAGTTCAAGAAAAAAGTTCAAGACTAAAAGAGAAACACATCTTGGAGAGCAGAGAAAAAAGTTGGAAAGTCCAGAAGGAAAAAGCATCAAGGCAAAATAAATAGAAAAATATAAGATTTTATGTAAACCCACAGATTTCTATTATTAGGCCAATTGCAACTATCCTGTCCCATTCAGAGCATTTCTGGAAAAGTTACTTTTAGTAGCCAGAAAGGAAAGAGGCAACTCTTAAAGTTTGAAACCCTCTAGACAGCCTTCTTACAGCACAGAGAATGTTAATATCTGACACACCAACAGGGAGTTGCACTCCTGTATTCTGGGAAAAAGGTTGATTGCTTTTAACATAAAACAACAGGTCCCCAAAATTTCCAGTACCTACAGTTTGTAAAATACCAGTACTTTTCTCTTCCAGATACAAAGCTCATGGCTTTGAATCCAGCCAGGCATAGGAAGGATGCTCACCCTGCCCTGAACACTCACTGCTCTGCAGCAGCCAGGGTGTGTGAACAGCTCCAGCCCAGAGCCAGGAACCTCTGCTAAAGCTCAGAGAATTTCCTGGGCTCTTGCATGTACCTGCCCCATCCCAAGCCTTTCCACAAAAGGATCTGCAGTTGTACAAAGGTTTAGGATATGAATTCTTCAATCCAAATCCAATATTTCAAGCCTCCCACAACTGAGAGCCAGGTAACTTTCTGTTCAATTCCAGACCTATTCCTGTATCCAGCACTTACTGTGCTCCTGTTTAGCAAATTCAAGGAGAAGCTGATGCTGTGTAACAGACAGCAACAAATAAGAATATAGGTACTTCTTTTGGACTGGACTTGAGGACCATCTATTTCAATAAGATGGCTCTTAACAGCCCTCAGCACTAAATACTTTAGGAGAAGCAGAAAAATCTGTATTAGGCAGATAGCAGATAATCCTCCCTCAGAGTGGATCTCTTCTAAATTCTCAGCAGGACCAGAGAAAAATCCCCAAACAGTGGAGTTTAAAATCCTCAGGGTTAAATAAAATGGTTTTCAGAAAGCTCATAGGTTGAAAATAAATTAAAAATATTTACCAAATAAAAACAGTTTTTATTTAAAAAATCAGATCATCT
>VYZP01077690.1:570-24029 GCA_013400635.1 Hypocryptadius cinnamomeus | reverse complement strand
TGGACTTATGAGCCAGAGGCTCTCTGGAGGCTGAAATTTGGAAGAAAAACTTTTAGTGTGATGTGTGTGCACTGAATGAGATGTGCTGAAGCCAAAAATTCTGTAAGTGACTCAGCTGAGTAGCATGCTCCAACTGTGAATGGAGTTCAGGGTAGTTTACTGGCCTCTTGACTAGCAAACATGAAATGGATTCTGCCACGTAGCAGGGCATAACATTCAGAATATTACAGAAGTCATCAAGGAAAAGAAGTAGAGCACAGAATTGGTCATTGACTGAATGTTTATTTCAGTTTTGGTTAAAGCATGAGCACATTTGCATGTGCTCATGATGCACTTATCAGAACAAACAACTAGAAATGGATCCTGAACTCCTCTCATGATTCTCCTGTCCACCCTACACATCAAAATGTTCTTGGGCTAAAAGTCAGCTGTAAGCAACAGCTGCAAAGTAAAAACTAGTTTTCTTTATAATGTGAATATCTCCATCCCCACTGTACTTATTTCAGCAGAATGCCAGAGGGCTAAGAGAAGATGGAGGTCAGTGAGTTTTTAAACCTATCATGGATATTCTTGTTCTTTTACACTGAAGCAGTTTTCACTGGAAACTTTAAAAGCCAAGAGTCATCTGAAAAGCTGATGGTTTGAAGTCAGGAGTATCCATACAGTATAGTGTATTAGAACCTGAAAGTGCAAAAGCTTATTTTCAGTCCCCCATTAAACACACAGATTTTCAGAGGTACAAGCACTTTCATCTTGCCCTTGCAGTTAAGAGATCTTGTGAGTCCTGGAATTCAGAAGAGGGGGTTTTGTCTTGGCCATGAAACATATAGCACATGAACATTTAAAATGCAGTTAAGAAAAATATCTCAGTAGGATGGGATCTGAAACCCATTTACATTAATTCCTGATTGAGAAATACATCTTTAAGACTGATCTTGCATTTAAAACGAAGGATTTAGATGCAAGTATGTGATAAATATACCACACGAATAGTTACAGAAAACTTTCCAGAAAGGTCAGCTTTTCAGTCTATCAATCCTGATACAATTGCTTTGAGCAGCAGGAATTATCAAACATCTCCAGATATTCAATGTAAAGATGAAGCCTTTGATGCCAGTCAAATAAATGCAAGTGTCAGCTTTCACTGGCTTATAACTCGCACAACTGTAACAAGCAGCTTGGAAATGTGACAGTCAGAGCACGATCACTGACCTGAACACAGGCAGCCAGTGTCACTTAGGATGTCCTTCTGGACCCTGACTGGCCTCCAGCTACTGCTCCACAAGGCCACAGGTCTTCTATTGCTCTGTCACATCTGCAAGACTCCTGCAGATGCCCTGGATACCCCACCAGGGCTTCTCAAATGATACTGGCTAGCTGCATTGAGGCAACTGAATGCAGTTCTCTGTGAGAAAAGCGTGAAAGCAAAAGGATCCAAAGCTGGTATCTCAGATCCATAATTATTTTTAAATTGTTATAATTATCAGAAGCTCACCAGTGATTTCAGGATGCTTCAGCTGGCAAGTATTCAACTGGAGTATGCAAAGTTGTTTTTCACATGTCTGCAATTAATTAAGCACTGGAAGTATTCAGCTAAGTGTTCCCTCAGATGAGCATTTATAGAAAGGATAACATTTTGGTGCAATTCTTTTACTAACAGGCTGCTTGGGAAACTGCAGTGTTTTGTGAAAATTTTGGACTGACTGCTTCAAAACCTTGACAATATGTTTAGTCTGCATAAATGAGGGAAAACATATTTTGTTTTGTTCAGCATGCTCTGAACTTTCACAGTTACATAATTATCCACTCAGATGGTCCCACAGTCTTATTTTGACTGAAGGGAAATTGGAAATGTTGATAAAATAAACCCAGGCTGGAAGCTTGGCAGCTCTGCCATTTGTTGGAGAGAAAAAGACCGAGGTTCAGGACTTTCTTTAGCATGTGATGGTTTTCACTGCAAACCACTCCCTGACATGGTGATAGTTGGCTGCTACAAGGACATAAATAATGGCTGGATTATGCTTTTCTGGCCTTCTCCTGAATAAAGATATTATGAAAGTGTTGAGTTGAATATTGTGGGACAAGCTAAGATGCTGGCATTTCATACCACCCAGAATCTGAATCAAAGCACTTGATCTGATTTTGAAATGAAACAGTCCAGGGTTTTGCTGCAAAACTTTAAACTCTCAAGAAGCCTCATTTTTTTCTTTTTCAGTACCTTGTGTGTAAAACTAAGGTGTCAATGATTTCCTCTGCAAAGCATTTTGGTGATACCAATGCTACAGTATCACCACAGTCTCAATGAGTAAAAAAGGACAGACATTATTTGAGTCATTAATAAGTTGGTAAAAATAAAATTGAATGAAAATTTTCAGATTATTTATTGTCAAATATTTTACAAACTCAGTCCCTGACCAAAAAATGGATTTCAATGTGGGAAACTTTCTGTTGTGAATTCTCTGAAAATTATTGTAATTCCTTAGTTCTGCACAAGCCCATAAGTAAAGGTGAAAGGAAAAAAGGAAATGAGGAGCTTTTCCTTGCCAGCTCTTTGCCTCCATATCAGCCAAGACAAAGATGGTCTGAAAGGGTAACTGTCCTGCATCTTTAATCATTGTCTGTGCTAGCAAAGAGTGAAATCTGCTTCTGGAGCTCCTGTTGTTAAACCTTCTGATGTCCCTTGTCCCTAGGTGTAGATGCCATCATGGCACCCAAGGCAGCTGAGGCTTGCTTCATTAATTTTTCATGTGTGCATCAACAGGCCATGTTTTTCTGCTTACAATTTCATCGATGGGTTCTTGACAGACAATTTTTTCACAGAAAAATCTGAACTGTCTCCTACTGCTTCAGCAATACAGAGGTAGGCTTTGGGCAGATCTAGAAAGGAATGCACACAGTTTATTTTCTCTTCCACACAACCAGTGATGTTTCTGCTCAGCATTCATGAATATGTGCAAAGTACAACTTGATACAGATTTCTTAACTTCTGGAACTGCTGAAGAAGTGCATTGCTTTTGGCTCCTTCCATCTTAAGTTTCATAGTAAAGCTTCTCTGCTTACTTCAATTCCACTGGTTTCATACTTTCTTCCTTATCAGAGAGTCTGAACAAAAGTGCCCAGGCCATGAGGCACTGTCAGCCTTGCCCATCCCTGCCCAGGCTCCCCAGGAGGCCCCTGCCCATGGCGGGAGCTCCTGGCAGGGCTCTCTCCACACTGTTCAGGGCACAGGATTCCATGTCAGCCTAGTGGGGCCACCAGCTGCCATGGGCTCAGCTGAGCCAGGCCCCACTGTGGTGCCACAGCCCAGCATGGCCTTGTCCTAATGCCTGGGGAGGAGCCTGATGTCTGGGGCTGCCCTGTGCCTCCCTGCTCCTGGCTGGGGTGGCTGGTGACGAGCTGCCAGGCCCTGCCCTGCAGCGCTTGAGGTGCCCTGACAACAACCACTAAACTATTATTAATGGTTGACACTAAGGCAGAAGGAATTCACATCTTCAGGTGGTATTTATTTGAGAATGCCACCTCCTGGAAACAGTTTAACGTGCAATGGTCCCAGTGGACAATCACTTCAATCATGTTACTGGAATACCAGGCTACATACCGTTAATCCAGACTAGGCCAGGAAAGAAATGTCACTTTCTCACAAAACCCCTTGAGCATCCATGGTCTCAGAAGAGCACAAAACCTTTGGCTAAAACTATCTAACATATATAAAGAAATTAAAATTGAGAGGAATGGAGAATAGTGGAGTTAGGGGTCCTCTGGATATGAATTGAACACAGCTTTCCAGAGGCTGGCAGCCAGGTGTACATATGCTGTGTCTCGGTGGCTTTCTCTGCTGTATTGACTCTTCATAATTTTTTAATTAAGTTTAGGATGAGATTAGGTGTGTCCCCCATGCATGGGCAGACCTACTGTATCTGCCTGTAGAAGACCCTGCCCATCAGGACTCACCAAGACACAGGCTGTGTCTAGACTCCACAGGCTACCCCTTGGCATCCACCAACAGCCTTCTGCCTTCTAGAGCCTTTCTCTGGAGAATTCTTGTGCCTTTATGCACCTGTGCATTTAATATTAATAGAAAGCTTTTCAGAATTCAAAGTTTGAATATTTTCCAAGGTGCCAATCTAGAACCATTACGTGACCTTTCTGAGGATCAAAACAGTTAACCTGGAGGACTAGAACGAAAGAAATCTTTTATTTCCAAGAAGAGCTCTGTGGTGAGAGCACTGACAACTTAATTCTGCTTAGGACCTCCATTGGTCTTCCTGTATTCCAGACAGAAAAGAGCAATAGGGCTATACTTTCTTGCAGATATTCAGTGCTAAAACAATCCTAATTCTGGTGGACAGGGGATCCCCAGGAAATGTTTCTCTCTTCCAGTGCAGCTTGCAACCTGGCCTGAGTGATGTTTTCCTTATAGATATTCTTCAGGTCTATAGGTGATGTTTCTGGGTTAAAGACACTCTTTTTCTTAGATGGGCTGGGATTTAAGGGATAAAGGCTCTAAACTTCTCATCTAGAAGTTTTCTGTCAGTGGGACACAAATACCAGGGCTTTAGGAACCCATCAGGACAGGCTTTTTGCAGGACACTCCCCACTCCTCAGAGCTGCATACAGTTAAATTTAAAAATACAATCTGTTTTCATACTGCATAATGCTCATAATTAAATGAGAATTTCTCATAGCTGTTAGAGCCTGGGGCAGTCACCAAGCCCCAGCTGATAAATGTTGCTTAAATGAAAAGACGTTTTTTGTTAAGCTCCTGGCAATTCAATAATGATGTGGACAAATCTCTGGCAGGGTAACTAGCAGACCCTGCAAACTTTCAAGGAGTCTTTTTTTCAAATGTCATGATAACAATAGGCCAAATCACTAATTTCTGGCCCAGAATCACATACCACAAGGATAAAGCTCATTTCCTTATAACTCCTACATGACACTGCAAAATTTCCTTTTTGATTTTGGAAAATGTACCAGGAACACACAGAGCTGGAGTAAGAAATAGATACATAAGCCCTGATAAATGGCATGACTGATGAGCCATTTTGTTTTGTGGTAACACCTCAAGGCCTCTCACAGGATTGGGTCTCCTGTGGTGAGAGGTGCAATGGGCATGTAGCAGTAAAATCACATCTGCTCGAAGACTTTGCAGTCAGAAAAGAAGTTTGCAGCACAAAAGAACAGTCTAATCCCTGTTCTGCATTCTGATGAGTGAGGTGTAAGGAGTGCCTTCGGTAAGCATGAAAGGGGAATAACTTATTTCACTGCTGTGTAGGCTCTAGCATTATAATTATATTATAAATATCATGTCACGACACAGGATGTTATATAGTCAAGTTTGTTCATATATCCCATTGCTGGAGCTGGGAAAACCATTCCTGATGAATAAGTTAAATTCTTCAGCAGTTTTAACTTTTAGCATTAATCATAATGATAATAAAGTTCATGCTAATAGATGCATTCTATAATTTAGGTATCTAAATATAGCAGTTTCCTGAGGCTCTGACAGTGTGAGGTATTAGCCTTTCCTGACTGCTGTACTGAATGGGACTTTCTGCTGGGAGCAATGTGAATCATGGATTTAATATATGTAAATTCTTTCATGTTGAATCTTTTCATGGCTTACAACCTGCCTGCTTAGACTCACAATCTGTATTTGATATGGCTATGACAAGAAGTTCTGCAGTATTTTCTTATGGTGGCGTACCATGAAGGGAAAGGGTTGTTACATGGGAAAGGCAGAAGCTACGTGTTCCCCTTTGTAATTCAAAATAAATGAAAATGAAAAACAAGTGCAATCTCTAAAGCACTATTATTTTAAATTTATGAATCATTAGCTATCTAGTACAATAAGAAAGAAACATAATTTAATAGGCAAAGCACAACAAAGGGAACTCAAAACATGTTTAAGTGATCAAACAGCAGAGATCAGCAGGTTTCAAAATGAGAAATTGTTTTAAATATATTTCATTAAATTATTAAGTGGACTGCTTCACTTATTAGCTTAAAATTTTTGTTCCCCAGAAATTACGTCGCATTTTCCAAAGAAGATGTATTAAGAGAAAGAGTACATGCTTTTTTTGCCATGATGAAAACTGGGAAAGGATGCCCAAACCTCTGCTTTATGTAAAGACTATTGCCCAGCCAAAAGAAAAAAAGAACGAAGAGGTTTTTTGTTACTGCTATAATGTGCTGTTCTCAAAGAGGTGACAGGAATGTGTTTGCCAAACATACAGCATGTCTCTGGAAAACAATAATCCCTTTACTTCTTAATCTTACTGAGAAAGTCTAGAGCTAAGAAGGAAGACCTAAATTTAACCAGACTCAAGAATTTAATCAATTTTGGGTAAATTTAGCTCTCCTCCCATGTAATCTGGTGGCAGGCTGGTGAGACAGCAATCTTATGACAGGGTGTGTACCACTGAAGTAATGAGCTGGTGACCACAACCTGACCTCAGATTGCTTCAGCATGAGCAACGCTCTCTCCTGGATGCTTGTTTCAGTACCACAGAAATGAATCCAACAAATCTCACCTCCAGTCTGCTGTTTATTACTCCTAACCAAGGGTAGCAGCACAGGGCACTTCAGTTGCACCGAGGGACAGAGGTGCCACAGCTTAGAGGCACCTCGGAATTCCTCAATATGTAGGGAATATTGATCACTTCCAGGGTCCTGCTAAAAGCAAACTTAGGGGCATCAGCACACAGCCTCTTTCTCCTTTCCTACATGCAGCAGGCAATTTTTCCATTCCAGTATATCCTCTTTTTTAAGGATGTGACCCAGCTTCCTGGGATATTTATGGTAATAATAACAGCAGGCATTAGCAGCATTGCCTGGACGCTCTCCAGATAATAAACAACGTATGGGAATCCTGTCGGCAGGCTTCCACTGCATAGCCAAGGGGAGTGAGCTGAGATGCCCAAAAAGCACAGCTTGGTCAAATGGTGGTATTTTGATAGACCCTCCATGAAGCATTAGGACAGAGGCTAGAGGAGCACAGCAAGAGCAAATGCTATGCTGGTGAACATACGGATAAACGCTAGAAAACTGTCACTTAATTGCTGGGGAAGGATGGGCAATTAATGCCAAGAATATGTTTATTACTATATGTGTGTACAAGAGTGCATCCCAGCATTCTGGCTGTTCTCCAGGACTCCCAAGGTCTGTGGGTAATTATAACAGACACAGAAGTGTGACCTAACTACAGGTCCCATAAATTATCCTGTTGCATAGTTTGTTTAATATTTTCTTCATGATTTTTTTATATACTATATATACAGTTAAAGAAAGCACATTTATCCTATACCAGTATTTTACTAGTAGAAAGATCAGAGAAAGAAATAATTTAAAAATCAAGATCAGGAGCAACTATTTTTGTTATGATTTCTTTGCCCATATTTACCTAATGCCCTATTCAACCTTTTAACTATTAGCTTTCCTGGATAAGTCTGCTATGTATAAGTTTCTTTAGTTTCCTCTAAGTAAGAAATTCTAAACAGTGAGCTTCAAAAATATTTTTAATTCTGAACAGGAGTGGTTCAACTTGAAATATTATTGTAGGGTGATCAAAAACCAAATGTAAAGCTGAGCTTTTGAAAATTATCAAATCTGAAAAAATATGAACTACCCAAAAACCTGATTTAAAACTGAGTTTTTTGTTATTAGATAAGTTACAGGTATTTCTATTTTTCACCACTAAAATTTAAAAAAAAGTTAAATACAAATTCTCCTTTAATTTCAAAAGTCTTCTTTTTTTGAGAGAGAAAATTAGAAGTGGCACAAAATTTTTTTCTTCCTTTTTTTCCTACAAATTTACCAGAAGTTACAGAGGCCAGTTTAAGCAGAACTATATTAGCATGCAAAACCTTTCTGTATCATAACCCCACCTCATAAAATACAGTGTTGTGTATCCTTCTGAGAAATATAATGTGAACTTTGCAGGACATAATAGTGCTACATCAGTCAAAGCCTCAATTACAGCATAGGAACTCAGTTTGATCTAAATTGTCTAATAACATAGCCAGTGGAATTTTGCCCAAGCTACACCGATCATAAGTTTCCTTTATAGTTCAAAAACAAACTGTTTCTTCTTTTGTCACTGATGGGCTAAAGGGCTTGATAAATAGAATAGAAATTAGTCTCTGAAGGACTTCTGTGATGAGACTTGACAGATATAACTGTGGAATGAAGTCAAGATCTAGTGCAGGGTCTATAAATGTAGTAGATTTCCAATTTCACATTGAAATCTGTCCATTCACAGGTGAGGGCTAGCATACCTTCAGAAACAGGGAGGTTTTGTCTATAGGCAGAAAATGTGTGGGAAGGAAGTGCCTGACCGAATATGTTCTAGAAAAATAAGGCAAGGGGGAGAAAGTAGGAGATTTGGGACAATGACTACCTAAGTCAGGAATGAAGCTCAAATTACAAACATTCAGCTTGAAGTCAGCCTCCAGCCACCACTTTGTGAATGGTTTGAGCTTTACCATATTCATTGCTTTGCTGTATGTGAATCCCTGTCAAAGTCTTACACCTGGGGGTATTGAAAGTAATCAAAAGGAGCCCAAATCTGTGAAAGAAGAATTTGGTATTCCATTAGGAATAAGCACTTCGATCTAACATATCATCAATTTTGCCATTCTTCACTTTTCTAATGCTGTTTTTCACTTTTAATTTAAATATGATTGCACTTTTAATGTAATTTCCTTCAAATGTTCTTATTAGCAATAGCAGCAAAATGAGGTATGGGAATGATGATAGCAATGTGGATTTTGAACTGATAATAACAGTCCTCTTATATTAATCTACTCAACAAGAGAATAGTAATCAATCCTTATTACAAGGTAGTTATGGACCTGTGCCATCTCTACTGCATTTGGTTTGAGCAAATTTTTTGGTTTTGCTTCTTTCACTGTAAAAAAATCCAACAATTCTCATAGTGTGTTTTCTTATAGTAACTAATTTTTGACTATATCTTTATACCACAGCACCTGAACTTCTCTGTGGCTGCCATTAGCCAGTGTCAATAAGAAACTATGATGGGTGATTAAGAATGGGTTCTGAGGGTCTCAGGCCCAGTAAAGAAAATCACAGGTAGCTTCCTTTAGTTTGTCTCAAAAACCTGTGGCAGGACCCAAGAAGTTCAGTCCACGATTGCCATGAAAACTCTATGAAATCTCCACAGAGTATACAATTGAAAATACAGCAAAATCTGCTATATCCCAAAGGCAGGCATTTGTTCTTGAATTTTTATCTGAAAAAATATTATGTAATTATCTTGAGAAGCTTATTCTATACCGTGAGAAGCAGTTAGTGGATGCAATTCATGCATTTGTTAACACTCCTGCTCAAAACCCAGATACTCCTCATTTGCTAAGGAATCACTTTGATACCAATGCATCAGCCTGGTGTCACACAAATGCATGAGAACCCTGTTGAATGAATTTTACATGGATAAACATGTCTCTGTAATGCCTCTTATACCTAGAGAGCATTCAGTGCCCTTACCCCAGCAAATGGGTTAACAAATCACTGCCCTGCAAAGCAAGAAGCAAGCTTGGAAAAATTGGGGGAGGTTGGGCAGAATGGCAGTGTGCTGCATGAGTGCTCCAGTCTTAAAAGGAGATTCAGGCTACAAACTACAAACTTAACATCTGCTGCCTCCAAAGATCTCCTGGGTTTGCACAGTTTTATCCAAAACCAAGAATTTTCAGTCCAACCTCCCCTTTGGTTCTAGCAACAGTAACTTTCTTGTATTTTCTTTCAGTCAGAAAAAATCAAAGTGTCACACAATATGCTTTGGGAGGAAGAAGTTCTGACTGCTGAGAAGGCAAACTTCAGGAAGGAGTGGCACCTCTAGCTGTTAAGCCCAGTCAGTCTTCTGCCCAGTAAATGCTCTAGATTCCTGGCAAAAAGAGGAGCATCACCACCCAATTCCATGTCACCAAATCATTTTTTGCCTTGCAGCAGTTTGTTCTGGGGTATTACAGACATGAAATCATTAATATATTACACAAGAGAGCAATGGTGCCACTGTGGCTGTGACAGTCTAAAGATACATGGCACAGTGTTTGTGAGAGATGGTATCTTTTGCTAGATCAACCAGCACTGTGTTAAAAAAAAGGGACAAGATATTGAGTGAAAAAGTTTTGTGGTTTTCTTTTTTTTTCTCATGGGTTGATATAACCTTCTTTTCAGCATCTAAGAACTCCTACAATTAAAAAATATTTGTTTAAGGATGACACTGTTTGTTGATTTTAAACTATCATGTCATCATACAATAGTTAATTCTACAGATCATTTAGTAATGTATCATGTTGCAATAACAAAAATAAGAACAAACATTTAATGAAACATTAAAAATCAAAGTGAGTGTTGACATTCATCCTGCTATTGCCCAGATTTCATCAAGTTTTCCACTGCTCTAACTAGTTCCAAAGGTTTTGCTCAATGTTTCATTGTATTATCTCAGATTGTGGTTGATGACTGAAGGATCATAAAGAAAATAAGAGAGGAAAGATAATATTTTTTGGAACTGTGGTCAATTATTCATCCGGGTCAGCTGTTGCCATGAATGATGTCACGTAGATCTCACTTAGAAATAAAATACAAATAGGAAATACTGTTCCAACAAATGCAAAGTACTGCAAATTATGTAGATAATGAGTTTTTAATTACTAAATTCACTTTGTGCACAGTCTCAGAAATGTCCCTGTAAATGTTGTTTACATCATGAAAAGGGCACATTAGGTAGAGTTGACCACTCTGTACTCCCTCCCTGCACTTACAGCAAAACCATTAGAGAAGGGATTTGAAGATATTTAACAGCTGTTGAAATTACCTCACATGAAAGAGAAGTTTTATACCAAAATCCAGTGTGAAGGGATATTTTGGTAAAAATGTAAAGCCAAAGTGCTAAAAAAGATCCCAGAATTTCTTAAGAATTTTATTCTGTGCGTGAATATAAAAGGCTACAATTTTATTCCCAGTTACAACAGCAATTTCAGGGATATAAAAACCAAAATGGTTCATTTAGCTTGACCTTCAATTTGCTACTATAGAACTAATTATGAACATCTAGCACATTTTTTTCAGAAGGAAAAAAAGGACATATAGAAATTTGGTTAAAAAGAGAGAAGTAAGAAGAATAAACTTAAAATTTTGAGTTGTCTCACTATGACAGTAATTTTAAACTAGTTCAGTCAATTTTATACACATTGTGACAACCTAGGTATGATCATATGAGATCTGTATCTGTTTCACTTAGAAATCAGAAGCATTTTATTGTGATTTTAATGCAATTCATTACATCTTTCATGATGAAAATGCTGAGTGCATCGTGAACACACAGTGGTTTGTACTGCTCGCATTCTGTGTTTTTAGAGAATGTTTGCTGATTTAGTCAATTGCAAAAATCCATCAATTTCAGCAATAGCAAGGTGAAAGTACTAAATACCTTTGACGAATATATAGTGACTTCATAATTGCATGCTGATAAATACAGCAGTATCATTTGAAATGTTTTATTCATACAAAATTAAGCCATTTTGTTTTAATTTCTAATTCTTATTTATGGCATAAAGTTTTAAAAAAGAGAAATTTATTTTTAAATGTATATTTTTTCAGAATTTTTCAAGGTTAAAAAGTCAGTTTATGGTTGTGGGGTTTTTATTGATAAATCTGTATTTTTCAATGGAAAAAATCTTCTGTTTCAAAATTTCCTAATGACCTCCTGTGGTAGATAGATTACATAAAAACTACATGGCAACTAGTACTCTTTTTCTGTGGCAATTTTTCATGGCATGATTATTTTACATTTCCTTGTATATTCAAGAAAATAAGAGAAAACATTTAACCCTAACTGCAATTTCCCCAGTAAAAGATCTAAAAGTTTACAAATGTCTTTATCTTGAGACATTATCACAATACCCATCCTGTATTAAATGGTTAAAATTCTTCACCATGTCTTGGCTTTACTGATCCTGGTTTCCAAAAGTTGCTGGTTTTCTATTTTCATATAACCTCGTTATCTAGTGATCACTGGTTTCCTTTGCTGGGATTTTTCATCACTTCTATCCCAAGAATGTTTTTCCTCACAAAACACTCCACCAGTGTTCATTGCCATTTTGTCAGCAATTTGAAAATGCCCATTTAAGCACTAAAAAGAAGGAGTCAAAAATTTTGAATAAAAGTTTCTCAAGTAGCCCAAAATGAGCAGTAGGGTATCCACACCAGTCATATAAAAGAAACTGAGATTGAACTTTGTTGATTGCTAACGCATTGATAAAATGTTTGCTGGCTGTGCTTTCACCTCACCCCATCCCTGTGGCCACAGATGATTGCTTACTCATAAACCTTTTGAACCCAATTAGCCACCACAGTAATTATCAGCAGTCCCCATAAACCCCACTAACTTTGTAACAATACACCAGAGCCATTTATGAGGACTTTGTAATGATGAGCAATACAAGCAGCATTTTCACCTCGCACTTGAAATGTTTCTTTTCAAATGCAGACAATTCGAGCCACAAAAGCAATTTTGCACACAAAAAGCCACTATCACCTAACTTGGGCAGAGAGCTGGAGCTGCAGCAAAAATGTCATCTTTGTTCCCCTGGGAGACTTGGAAATCACCACATTCCTGCAACAGCAAATTCAAACGTTCATCTATTTTATACTGGATGTTATGAAGTCCAGTTGGTTGAGAAATTACAGCTTTGTATTGATTTTCTACTCCTTTTAAAAGGCTCTACCAGAAGTATTAGTGTTATGCCATCTTTAAATTAATGACATGCTAGTTTTTATAGCCTATGTCTATCACTAACATAAAAAAAATAAGGATCACAGAAAGAGCAAGTCTGTTTTCTTCTGTACAAGGAAAAAAAACTGTCGTCAATATTTTGACTGGGCCTTTGAAGAATAACACAAATAAGATTATACAAAAAAAGAGATTCCACTTGACAAGAAGGTGGTTTTGTAAAATGATACACAATGGGTCAAATCCATTAGGAAGAAAAGGAAGTCCCAAGAATTGGCTGGGGCAAAGACTGAACAGCATTCATAAATTAGCTGATGCCTAAAACTGTTATTCATTATGCTCTATTTATCAGCTTGTAAAGGCTCCCATTTTAATTTATAATAGCACTCCTCCTCAGTTATCACCCTTCCGCCACTTTTCATTACATTAGAAAATTCAGTTTTGTATACCTTGTTCTCCTACAGAGAAGCATAAATTTATTTTCCTCCCCATCTTTTGATTGCAATATGCATTTTTGCCTAGATTCTCCTGACTTTTATTAGTGCAATAATTTACTGAACAACTCTCTGCCACCTCAAATCTGTGCCCATGAACACCATGCTGCATCTTGATTTGTCTTCTTGATAGCAGAATATTGAATTCAATTTCAAAGATAAAAATGCCGTCCCGTTTGATTCATCAAGTGGAATAAAGCCCTCTTGCTGAGAAAGCCATTTGAATGAGGGTTAACTGTGACCTGTGCTCCTCCACAGTCCTTGGAACATCTGGCCATATGGGCTGTAAGCAGATTAACCCAGTGCTTTGCACTCTCCTCCTTTAAACAGCTTAAAGGTTGCTGTTTAAATAGCACGGCATGCAATTTTTTTAAAAAAAAGATCAGCAAATATTCAAAATAACTGGGACCAGATGAGTAAATCCTCTCCACGGGAAATTTTCAGAGGACCTGAAGAAGCAAATTATTTGGAAATTACTTCATTTTGTTGCAGTCTTATGTTTTAACTTGATATATCTAAATTTAATCTTTACCAAAGTTGTCAAATCCTATCTAGCTTACATGATTGATCTAGACATACAACTTCCACTACTCCTGCTCCTGACAATTGTAATAGACAGTTTTAAAGTCTGAGTAAGAGAGACCTGTAGTAACACCAGCTTGTCTGGATGAAGCCTCTATGCCTTGGTAAAGCGTCCCTCCCAGGGTGCTGGTGGCAACGTACTTTTAGCTTCAGCTGTAGCTCCAAAAAGCTGGAAAGTTCACCCTCCCAGCACTGACCACCCAGCTGGTGCCTGCTAGTGCCCAGAGCTATGTAAGCATCTTGCTTGACATGTCCTCTGTGGTGCAAGCAGAGGCAAGGCTCTGGCTACCCTCCTCACGCCGGCTGATGCTTTTGGCCGCAGGAGCAATTGCAGATGGACTGCACTGATGAACCAGAGGTCATGTGGAGGACACTACTGCAGAGGCTTTCTTTCTGCCTGGGTGTTTTTTTTGTTTTTTCCCCAACAGCACAATAAATTGCTGATGCTAAAACAACTAATACATTAATTCAGTTTTCTTAAAATTTATGTTTTCTTGGGGATTTTTTCCCCACTGAAAATGGAAACCTCCTCACAGGTGGAATTTTGGTTGTATTTGAAAACAGGAAAATCCATTTAATTTATTTTAAAATAAAAGGTTTCACACGGAAATAATTATTTGAAAAAGAAATCAGATCGAGGGCAAGTTCCAAGCCATGTGAAGTCAGTACTTTTTATCTCCATCTCTGTTTCTAGGATTTTCTTTGGTAAAAGCAGAAGCTAAACTCCACAACCCCAAATGTTTGCTTCATTTGAAATTGTACTTTCAGGTTTTGCAATACATCTAAATTCATATTTGTCTCTTGATTTCCAAGCACTTCATCTCTCAGTTCTTGTGCTTAGTAGTTACTGCACTAGAGATTTAGTTGTGATCACTATGCTTTGTGTGTACAGCATGACCAATCCAGGTCAGAATAGTTGTTTTCAAATGTGAGTTTGAAGAAGTTTTCTTCTTCACAGGTGTGGGTGGTCACTGTGACTCTGCAGACAAGCTGAAGTCTTATTATCTTCATTTTGCATAGCTACTAATTTTGAATTTGTCCATCATGATTAGTTCTGGGACTAAATCCTGTCAATCACCAACCATGGTGATTTCAAGGTTGTCTCACTAACTTTAAAGACAGGAACAGAGGAAACACTGATGATATCCTCTGAAACAATATTAGAAAACAGTTTCTGAAGTTGGAACTCTTATTAATATGCAGAGCAGCACACTGCCCATTACTCTGCATTCCTAGTTAATGGAAAAATTATTAGCAGATAGCACTAAGTTAAGAAAAGGAATGATATTTTGATTGAGTTATTGAACTGGCTCTATTAAAGAAAACTCCATCACTGAGCTGACAATCCCTGCTCCTCATTCTGTTGTGCATCTTCTAGGAGGGGACCTGAATGAGACCAGAGTGCCAAGGTTGAGGACAGGCCGCACTGGAGACAGATTGCAGGAGCATTACCACAATGCACAAAACCCTATGGCAGCGTTTTAAGGACTAGATCTCACCTCTTGCTTAAGCTGTAGGTATTGTGTACACCAAAAGGCCATCCCGAAACAGTAAAATGGCAGCAATTCTCAAATTTTGGGCTGATGATGCCACTGACAATACTCCACCAGCCAGTTCAGGTCAGATGAGTGTGTGGTGCATGATCTTTGTGGATAATTAACAGTGGACTTTTTGAAACACCAAAGGCCCAAGCAACTCTTTCTTTCAAACAAAACATATGCAGCACTGACATAGGAATTCTTTATTCCTAGACCATGGTAGAATATAATTTTTCAGTTCTTTAGAAGTTTCTGATTTTAAATTTTTCCCATTCTATCTGGGTTGAAACTAAGACGTTTTCTAGTGAAAGCCCAAATCTCAGAATATCATAAGTTAGGCTCTTCATCTAAAATGGAAGATAATCCACATGAACCTTCTTTGGCTCCCAGCTTCTGCCAGAGATTTCTGTTTTACCAACACAGTTGGGATTCCTGACTACTAGATTACAGACTTGGTATCTCTTGCTGTGCCCTAGTACTACTCAATTATTTAAACATGGAATAGCTCCAGCAGATGCTGTTGCAAGAAACACATTCTATAACAGCACAGGCGAGGCATTCATCTGGGACACTGGAAACCAAGGGTCAAGTCCTCGTACCAGACAGGTTTAAAATCTTTATACAAAGAATTAAATTTATGCTAGACACACAACACCACTGGGTCAGGGGAACATAACTTCAGGGCTAGATTCATTCTTAGGATGGAATTAACTCCACCACTAGTTATTGGGAAAGTAATTTAACTGTTGAATTTTGGCAGAAATAAGCTCTTACATCTTATAAAATGGCATCCTAAGAAGCAATAGAGATCCTCCCTAATCAATAATGTAAAAGTCTAATTGACAGTGCTACAGACACTCTGATAGTTATCTGATATGAAAACAAGATATTTTGTGGAAGTGCAGACATTTTATTAAAATAATAAGGCATTAAAACAAATTTCAGAGTTCATGGTAGTGGTTCACATTCTTAGCAACTCAAAAAGAGTTTTTGCACTGCAAGCAATAGACGAAAGTGCCTTAGAACTAGATAATGAACCAAATATTCCTGTTGGGGAAGGGACTCCTGAAATGATGGAAGTTAGTGATGATCCATGCAGGTCAATGGAACTTTGTGACTTCACACCTGTTAGAAACCTAACACAAAATTCCTTGGCAATCAAACCAAACCTCTAGAAACTTAGCAATAGTCACTGCAGGAAAGGCATTTGCCTTCAGCTCATGGTGAGACTGCTGCTCCAAGGCTGCTAGGAGAGCTGGTGGTGTAACTCCCCTCACTTTGGGGGACTTTCATCATGCTGATGTTAGAGCTGCAGGCTGTAAGTTTTGTATGGCTCTCATACAGGAGCAGTGGTAGCACTGGATGAGGCTGGACCAGCATTCATGAGCTGGGGACCAGCAGTACAGTATGAGCTCAGAAGAGCAGGGAGATGGAAAGCACAGAATCATCCCATGTGAAAAGCCATGATTTAGAACAATTGAATGCAATTTCTTCTTTCTGAAACTCAGTGATTTCATGGTATGAATGATTCTGTGACTACTGCTAAGATAATGCCTTTGTTCAAACTGATACCCTGCAATAACTTATATAAACACTGTGAATTACATATTTGGACTGTATATCAATTTTGTCTGTGCCCACTGATTCCTTTCACAAAACAGAGAAACAACACAGTTTTCACATACATCACCAGCTGCCTGTCTGATTTCTTAGAAGTGAACAAAAACAGTGTAGGTGACAGTCAAGACAGGCAAACTCAGTCGCTCCCAAATCATATTTACCTTCCATCACTGTCTTTTCCTTTCTGATTCATCTATAATGAATATCCTCTTCTCTTCATTAGATCCAGTTACTGTTTCTTTGTCTAGCGTAACATAATCCACAGGGTTTAAAAACACAGCTCCCTATCTCTATTTCTTTCCCTTTACCATTAGTATAATTGGGATGAAGCTTTGCCCATGAGACCTACAGATAGAGTTTGCAGTAATAAGGTATTGCAGAAGGTTAAAAGAGAGACCTTTAAGGCAGGAGGAAACACTGCAGCAGCTGCTCAGTGAACAAGCCTGGGTTTTGTGAGGCTCTGAGCGCCTGCTGCTGCCGCGTTACACATGAAGAACTAAATGTGATGCCCAAAGGCAGAGTACGTGCATTTGACAAGGTAGGATGCCTTCCTGGGTGCACCTGGGTACTTTCAGGCATGGCAAGAACAGGGCCAGCTCTTGAAAGTCACATGGCAGCAGCTTCTCAGCCACTGCTGCTGCTGCCACTGGTTTTCAGGAGAGGATGACAGAACTCGGTGAGCCCCTTCCTCATGGTTTTCAGAGATAGCACTGCAAGATATCCACATATCACAAGAAAGACAGGAAAAGATTTGTAAAAGAGGGAAATCGTAAGATTTATATACTATTTAAAATAAATCTCTTACCCTGCACAGTGACTTATCTTTTCTGGGATTATTTTCACAGCCACGGATTTCCCTTACTTCTTCACTAAGTGAATATCCAAAGCGAGACTTTAGTGCTAAGACATATGGAAATCAAACAAATCAAGATCCATATAAGCTGGTGTCCTCTGGTTGACCTGTCATGTGTGGAAAGCAATGACAATCTTAATCCTCAGATTTTGGATTGTATCCAGTCTATAAAAACATGTGGACTGAGAGGAGAGGATTGGGAGGCAGGCTGAGCTGCAACAGGCAGTAGATGTGGATACTGCTCAGCAGTGCCCTCAAAGAGCTAAAAACCTACAAGTCTGTGGGATACATCCCTCTCCACTGCTGCTTCTGTCCAGTTTGGCTTGTGAAGGAGAAAGCCTTGAAACAAAAAGCAACTTTCTGCTGTGAGATCAGTAACTGTTAAAGCCCATCAAACCAGTAAAAGGAAACCTCATGTCTCTGATGCTGGGTGTTAAAAGAGTTGGCAAAATAGCACTATAGCAAGTGTCTTGGTACTTGTTTCTGCCAGCTGTGCTCTATTTTCTATTTTGGGGGAAAAGGATCGAGCTCTTTATGAACTCAAGGAGTTTATTTCAGTTCCTTTGCCTTTCTAAAAGAGAATCCAATATGAAGAGTAAGCATAATTTGAAAACTGTTTAAGAGGAATATATTGCAGTACAGTAATGAAGTGGTCCCTTCTCAGCATATTACTGCCTGCTATTTGACAACATTTTATAAATCAGTAGCTTTCCCTCTTCCATTGCAATGTACATGCCTATATCCTGCCTGTTACAAAGAGAGGGCTGGCTCAATCTCTTTGACAACTGTCTCTGCCAGAATGCCAAAATGCTGCTGTGAGCATCAGAGGAACATGCCAAAGATTAGACAAAGAAATCCTGTGTAAACCAGCAGAACACAAGTGCTCTGGGCCCTGTGAGGGAGGTTTGCTCTTTGAGCTGCCCAGCTTGCCAGTGGGCCTGTTCCAGCCCATGCACCACCAGGCACAGAAACCGGGGCCAGGGGCCAAATGCAACCCAAGCCAGAACTGGCAGCCAAAGATGCCAAGGAATGCACTGGTCCAGAGTCCAGAAAGGCAAGAGGCAAGACCTGTTTGTCCTGTCCCCTGGAGGAGCCAGGACAAGGATCAAGGAGCAGAAATGACTGTACTAGAGGAAGGGTGAGGGACAAGGCTCAGTAGCAAGAGGAGTACACAGCTACCGCCAAGAGTCACTGCAAGCAGACGAGGACAGCTGACGTTATTGAATCCTCTACTAAATGAGCAGGGCACATACTTAGTAGTTGGATTTAGCAGACCATTCCAGTGGAAAAGCTGGGCTGTGGAGCTCTGAGCTTGAGGCAGAACCTGTTACCTCAGCCAGAGCCCATGCTGCAGTAACAGAGAGAGGATAACATAATGAGGGAGGAGGAATACAGCTTGAGCAACATAGCCCTACTCTGCTAAACCTACCCTTGCTTATGGAGAGCTGGAACCTGCAACTTTTTTGGCAGAAAAGCATGAGAGTTGTGAGCCACCTCCAGCACCTGCCTGCCTCACTCCACAGCCCTGTAGCACAGGGGGCATGACCCCTCATGCTATGGAAAAGCCAGGTCTTCAATGAGGCCATGCTGCCATTACCCGTCAGAAAAATACACTGGTGTGTGGACCAGTAGCATACAAACATATTAAGACCACTCTTAAAAAACCTTGAACTCACCTGCTTTTTTTGCCTTTTGATACTTAACAAAGCTCCCAGACCCCTTTGAACCCTCATTCCAGATCTTTTAAGTAATAAACTCTTGCAAGACAGGCACAAGAAGGAAAAGGTTCCTCCATTAAAGAAATCCTGCATAAAACACTACCCTTAGAATAGTTTTTAGGTAAGATAATAATGTAGCTGAAAATGGCAGAATTATAGAAGCTCTAATGTAAGATTTTTCACATTTCATGGAAACACAAGTACAAAACAGCACATTTGTTATTCATTACATGAATCTCCATAAAATTACAGTCTTATAAAATGTAATGTCAGGAAAAATCTGATTAAATGATGCTGTTCTCCCTCAGGGAAAACCTACTTAAATTAGAAGAAATTGTGTTAAAGCCTGAATTTCCTGCTCCATTTCACCTTATTTACCATTCCAATAAATTTATGCTAGGCTGAAAAATTGCAAAAACCACTGAATGTCATGTGAACACAAAAAAATATATGCATTTGATATACTCACCTATTTAGTCTTAATGCTTTTCAGTTGTCTACTTTCAAAGCTAAAGTATTTTCTGTGGGCTTAGTTTTGTCATCTTGACATTTTTAATAATCTGAATATTTAGCTACTTTAGTCTCTGGCATAACTGGATCTTGCTGCTTTAGTTTTGGTCAAGAATAGCTCTTGAAGTGGATAGTCAATGCTTCTTTGAAATTACATTCAAGTATTCTTAGGCATTAAGTGTGAAATTTGACTCTAGATTAATAAAAATCTTTGGTTACCCTTTGCAATGATTGCATCAGTATTCATTTAACTTTGATTTAGGAAGACAGTTGTCTTGTGAGTGATTAGATGATTACTGAGAATATATCGGAGGATTATCAAGTAATAACAGATATTTTGTCTTTTCCTGTCTTCGAGTTTGTGTCTATTATGCAGCTGTGAATTCTAGTAATTCTTCTTACTGTTCAAGTTGCTACTCTGTCAAAATAGAACCAGCTTTAAAAACACTAGCTAAATTCATACCTTAGACCACTGACACACATATAGAGGTATTAAGAAATAAAGCTTGATACTTGTCTCCTCAAAATATGGATGTTCACTTCATGTTTCCTGTCTCATATGCTGGATTGCAGGAGAATATGTGGCACTGTATGAAGTGTGTGACATCTGCTATGGCTAACAGATATTGAGCTTGCACATGTGTTCTCCCTCAATCTACTGGGCCCATGGCAAAACTCTGAAGGCTGCTGCAAAGGCAGGTTTTATTGACTGCTTCATTTTCTACATGCTGGAGGCAGCTTGGGGAAAACCACTTGAGTTGTGTTCTGGCAGGGTAGGGGGTCACTAAGCAGCCGGGTGACAGTCATCATGTCAATTTAGCAGAATTTAGTTTCCTCTTAAACTCTCACTTAGTTTGTCCCTCCCAAATTCATGGTCCCCTCTGCTTTAAACTTCGTTCATGTTTTACTGGTGAAATTTTTGGTTGCTTTCTAGACTCATGAATCAGCTGTAGGGAGGGACAAGACCATGCAATACTCCTGCTGATGCAAGACCTGTTTTGCAGCTTTAATTATACCAAGATATCAAGAATATGCAGTGATTTTCATTATTAGAATGATTTCTAGATTCAATGAGTTTTTGATAGATTTTCAGTTTCTTGCCCACCTTTTTGAACACCACGGAGGGGCCATTTTTTAAAAAAAAGAACATTTTTTAAAAAGGCTTAGATATTGTTCAAACACTTTTCAGTGTAAAAACTTACAAAAAGAAAAATGACATATCCAACTTTTTCTATGCACTGAATGGTAAAAATAAGAATTCAACAGGAAAGCAAAAAAATCAAATAATTCCTTGCTTTTAACTAATCAGAATTTAACTTTCATCCTGTACAGAGAACACAGTTTAGCAGAATACTGCAATGCAATGTGCAAAATATTAATCTTTGAATTTTCACTGAAATTTTTTGCTGATGTGCTGAACTGTGGTAAGAATTTTGTCACTCTGGATGCTGAGTGTTGGACTTAACCTAAAAGAAACCTTAAGGTCTAAAAAAGGACAATTTTGGCTGAAAACATACCAAAATTCAGTGTCAAAATAAAGTAACTTTGGGGTAAAACTTTAAAAAATAATAAACAAGGCAGAAAGAAAAAAGAGAACAACCAGGATACCACAGATATCATAACCAAGTCCAAGATAACTGATAAATAAAAAAGAGAGGTACAAGAAAGTGATGACTGGCATAGACCCATTTCTATGTAGATGGTGTATAATGCACAGACAGGAATGTTTAACTAATTTTTTTTCTGCTTTCACAAGAAAAATGTTTTTAAGAACATGATGAAGTACTTTCTAGCACTTTCAAGAAGGATATCAAATAGCATGTCCAGGAGATAAATACTTTTCAGGCTGTAACCCTGAAAAAGTTGCATAGAAGACCTTATTTCTTCTGGAACTCAGTCAAGCTTTTGAATAGAAGCAAGCTCATCTGCATTTGATCAAAACTTTCTATTCAGTAAATACTTAGTTACCTAAGATTTTACTTAAAATGCAGATTTATAGCCAGTCAATACCCCGACTCCGAATTAACACAGAATACATGTCTCATTAGCAAATTTGATATGACAGGAGAAGATCAGATCAAAAGACTTGATGCTGTGGTTCCTACATCTTTGTCAGATGTAGTTGAAGGAATTTACTTTGAAGTAGAGTTTGTCTGTTTCTGAGATTGAAAGTCTCCACCTGTTGGGGCTCAATGCTCCTCACGGCCACATACCTCAGAGAGAGGGAGTGACATGTATTTGTAAGCACTTGGAGGGGATTTTCCAATCCAGTATCCTCCAAAAGAAATTTAAAATCCAAAACTGTGATCCTAACTAAACCAGAACATACTAAATGGAGGTGATACAGGGATTTGCTTCAAACCAGCCCAAATACCATGACAACTGTAAGCATTCACCTAAAGCTACAGTTTCTTGCTGTGCCACCATCCATGGCTCATCTCCAACACAGTTTCTTGCTGTGCCACCATCCATGGCTCATCTCCAACACAGTTTCTTGTTGTGGCACCACCCATGTCTCATCTCCACAGATTTTACCTAAGCCCTGTATTTAAGAGGATGATTCATAACATGACCAACATGTTACAGAAAAAGAAATCAAGCTGTATGCCTCGCCTGTGGTTCTCCAGAGGATCAACTCTCCCTTTGGCAGTGATGGTTCGCGATAGCACCCTCTAAGCTGGGAGGCTGAATGGAGCATCTGTGAAGGTGCCATGAGAAATGTCATCTGCAGATGATCTATCTGAAGAGAAAAGCTACAAAAGGCCTTTTTAAAATAATTTTGAAAGGCTATAATACTATGGCCAGTGCTGGAAAGCTTTACTGCCTGAAAAAATTGTCAGGATGTGAAAGAAGAAAAAGCAGCAATTTATACAACTTCTTCAAGGCTAAACTGCTATCACATATTTAGGAACTCTTGGCATCAAGTATCCTTAGTTACCCGTGGAAACTAGGCCTGTGTGAGTCAAAACCACATAGCTGAACAAAAATAAACACAACAGAAAACCTTCATTTGAGCTGTTGCAGATAATAATTTTTCTATATGCTTTTTTTGGTAAATTGAGATAAAGATTTGAGAGTTGTAATAATTTTGAGGCATTTATGATAAAAGTAAGAAAATAAAGAAATTCCAGACTCCTTCTATAACAAGAGTCAATTGACTTTCAAATACCAAGGAAGATGCAGCTGTGTAAACATGCACAATACCACCATACTCTGGAAGTCAATCTCTCCAGCAATTAGCAAGTCATTTCCCAGGCAAATCTGGCCTGACTGATTCAGCACAGAAACTGGAATTCATAGATGTCTTCTCCAAAGACAGGACTCTAGCCATCGTACTGTGTAGTACAGGCAATGAGGAGCCTCTAGTCTCTCTTCTCAAAGATACTGAAT
>VYZP01077686.1:0-12297 GCA_013400635.1 Hypocryptadius cinnamomeus | reverse complement strand
AGTCTTCTATAACAGTATTGTATAGGAGGTGTACATCAATACATTTTAGAGATTTTATGTGTCTTCCCCCAGTGCGGAATTCCCTCTGAGACAAGAGAGACTACACAAAGGTTATCAGTGTCATGAAATTAATTGGTCAGATACAGTAATTAAAGGTAGTATTTTTAACAGTAGACAAATATTTTTTAAAAGCATTGCATGAAGCCAGTTGAAAACAGAAGTTGCAGTTGTTAGACATTCCTTCAGTGGTTTGTATATTGTTGAACAATTTGAACTTAATTTTGGCTTGTAGTTCTATTTGTATTTTGTTACTTCAGACTAATAATAAGGCTTGCAGGTAAAATTGCAGCAATTCTAACAAGTATGTCACACCTTTGTCACCTACTCATCAAATCACCTTTTGTGAAATATGTCACCTTCTCTTCTAATAGCCCTCTGGAGGAACCTAAGATGATATCTGCTTTATCTGGGAAGCAAGCTGGAAAACATGTTGTTCATATTGCATGTGGAAGCACCTACAGTGCAGCCATTACTGCTGAGGGAGAGCTGTATACATGGGGACGAGGAAACTATGGCNGACGAGGAAACTATGGCAGGCTTGGTCATGGTGAGTTAGTTGATAGCTTCAAATAAGTTGAAGAATTTAGTGCCTGTTGCAAATGATGTTTCATCCCTCCTAAAGCTGATTGGAGAACATTATGTGGCTTCATGTGAATTGAAATCATCGTGGGAGGGATTGTCTCAAACCCATTAAATTCCCTGAGTTATCTGGAAATAAGCAACTGGATGGAGAGGAAAAATCTGGAATGTTCTCTGTTCCTTTCCGCATGAAGCTAAGAGTATTTCATGGGTTAAATCCTTGTTGGATGTCTCTCAGAAACCATACAGGAGCTTAGTCATGGTAATCAAATCTGAAAACAAAACTAAACAACACTACCCTGCACTCACACAATAAATCATCCAAAAGCAAAGAAGCAAAAAAAACAAACAAAAGAACCTGTCAGGCCTTCTGGGTTTTGCTTCTCACAGAACCACTTTGTTTTGAAGGTTCCAGTGAAGATCAGACCATCCCAATGCTGGTCACGGGGCTGAAAGGACTCAAAGTTATTGATGTGTCGTGTGGGAGTGGAGATGCTCAGACTCTTGCAGTTACTGAAAATGGTTAGTAGCAAAACAAAACTTAAAATTTTAAGTAAGGTTACCTGTCCTTCCTTTTACTCTGAAGATATTTGTACTGCAGATATGCTTATTTTAGCAGCTTGAATTCTGTAAGAATTTGAAGCTAAAATTCTTTCTGGGGAAGAAAATACGTACATTTATACATTTTGTATATAATGTTGCAGAGGTATTTCCATGCATAGATATGCAGTACATTCCTTATGAATATGTAAATATATTGAGTTTATGGTGTGTATATATATTTCATGTAAATGTACTGTACATATATGTGCATGTGTCTAAATTTTATTTGTTAGTATATAAGTGCAAATATCTCATGTTGTCACAAGAGTCAGAATTCAGAGTAGGAGAGCTGTCTCTCTTAACCCTTTGGAAGTGTAAAAGAGAAGCTGCATGGAAGTTCATCTTTCCAACATCCCTGACCAAGGTGCCTAGGGTGAGACAGATTCAAAACCTGCATTTCATTGTGAGATCAAGCCCCAAAGTCATCTCTTAGAAAGCAGATAGGAGGAGGCTTGTTGTTCCTTTGAAATACAGCTGGTTAATGTGATTGCGTTATTTAAAAACTGAAATGTTTGCTCATACAGGAAATGGAAACCCAGATTTTATCAATTTTTTCCCTCTCTCTGGTCTCTGCCTTGCATGCTTCCATTGTTTATCAGAGTACCTTAGGGACTCTGCTTGTGCAAGTAGGGAACAAAAGTGCATCAGAACATAAAACAAGACTTTCCGTTTGGGCATGCATGGGTTTACCATTCTTGAACCATAACTTTATTTACTGCAGTTGCAGAATGACTTGACTGTTTCTAACTTCCTACATCAGGACTTAGATTTAGTAGTGTATTTCAAAAGAACATGATAAATGTGACGATTTCATTTAATTTTGAGAAATGCTTGAATGATATAAACTGAAAATTAAAATAGGTTTAACAGAAAATTTCGCCATTGGATGTAGAAAACATTTTGTAAGTTCTTATAAATAATTAAAGAAAGCAGTTTTTAACTTGCTTGATTTACAGTAAATCCTGCGCTTCATTTATTTTTAAGAAGGACTTTCCATACACTGATAGATTTTCAGTGAATGTTATATATTGCACTTTTTATGTTTACTTTTGTCAGCATGAAGAGTTTTCAAATAATGTTCGCTATTATTGTAGTCACAAACAATTAGAAATTAATTTGGAAATGCTTTCCTTAAAATACAGTTTAAAATTTGTGCTTGTTATATAATATCAGATTATGAAGAATTTATTTGTTAAAATGGATTAATTACATGAAAAAAGCAGTTCAATTATTTTTTGTTTTCTTTCTCCTGATTTAAAGGCCAGGTGTGGTCTTGGGGTGATGGAGACTATGGAAAACTGGGAAGAGGAGGCAGTGATGGTTGCAAAACTCCCAAGTTGATAGAAAAGCTTCAAGATCTGGACATAGTGAAAGTACGCTGTGGGAGTCAGTTCTCTATTGCTTTAACCAAAGATGGCCAGGTCTACACCTGGGGGAAAGGTGACAATCAGAGACTTGGGCATGGGACAGAAGAGCATGTTCGATATCCCAAACTGCTGGAAGGCTTGAAAGGTAATTATCAGAGTTGGAAATGTTCCAGAGCTCTTTCTGTTGTTGGAGCTTTTTACCTGACACAAATTAACTCTGCTTTGAGTGATGATACCATGTACTCTGTCGTATTTTATGCTGGTAGCATTGAAAAAGGTAATAATGTGCATTTCCCATCACTTCTGCATTTACGCCTACAAAATTTTAGCAGACTTAAAGACACTATATTATGACTGCTTTAAATGCTGCATGTCTTGTGTTCTCTTTATTCTTACTGCTTTTCTTTTATTAGGTTCACAGAAATGCTTATTTAAAGCAAGTATGTTTGCATTGTCATGCAAATAAATATATAATATGTGCTTAGATTAAGGCAGATGAATAGAATAAATGAAAATAACAGGCAACAAAAAATGTCACTAAATTTGTGTTTGACTTTTGACTAGTTTGTAGTGGAGAGAAAATTAACTTCCTTCATTTGGGAGAAGACCTGAGGTTCTGTAGGGGAAGATGAGGAAGAAACCTTTTATACTGCTCTGTCTTTCCTTTAAATTGTTACTCATATATGTTGAATTATCTAAATGAGAATAATTTTACAGTCTCTCATTGTAGATGGGGAGATCTTTAAATAACTCTTTTCCCAAAAAAATTTCTAAGTGGAAGGGACACAAAGTAGAAAAATTTTTTTAAATGTGTAAACTTGTGTACGTCTCTGTGTCTTGTTTTATGCTTTGCTGTACTCTTGCAATCCAGTACTGAGGCAGAAATGAGACTCATGACATCCATAACATGTTCCTAGTTAAGCATGGTTGTAATTAGCATAGTTTTCCTTATGTCTGCTATTTTTCTGTCAATGATTGTTGTATCTAAGTTATATTTTCTTTATCTAACTTTCTTATCAGGAAAGAAAGTGATAGATGTGGCAGCTGGATCTACCCATTGTTTAGCACTGACTGAAGACAGTGAAGTGCACAGCTGGGGAAGCAATGATCAGTGTCAGCATTTTGATACTTTGCGTATCACTAAACCAGAGCCCGCAGCTCTCCCAGGATTAGACACAAAGCACATAGTTGGAATTGCTTGTGGACCTGCTCAGGTAGGTTTTGATTTTGAATTCTTTGGTTTTACTTCCCACCGAGGTTGGTGTTTTGTATTATAATCCTGGCCCTTCTTTCTGTGCTTGCATGACTTTTTGTATTCTTCCTTATTCTGAGTAAATGAAGGCTTTGGAAAAAACAAGTCTTGTGCAGTTGTTCTGCCAAAAAGGGGTGATTAGTTTTCCCTCTGTTGGGTGTTCTGAGAAGCAGCTATTCACCTGTTTTGTGTGACACAGCAATTGAGGAGTTGTCAGCAGAATGTTTCCTGTGGCAGAAGTAGTGAGATATCTGGACAGGGTATGACAACACATTGGTAAATGTGATAAGAGTGTTCTGGGTCTGCATGGATTTATTATGTATGTTTACAAGGATGCAAGTTGAGCATTCTCCTTGACAGTTGTGCTGGTATTATTTCCACATCTATTACTGTTTGAAGGCAGATTTAGCTTTACACTCTTGTCTGTAGTCAGTGTCATATTTAGAAAATAACTAACTGTGGAACTTTGTGTATTGTTTCCATTTATAGAGTTTTGCTTGGTCATCGTGTTCAGAGTGGTCAATAGGCTTGCGGGTACCTTTTGTGGTGGATGTTTGCCCCATGACGTTTGAGCAGCTGGATCTATTACTGAGGCAAGTGACTGAGGGAATGGATGGATCCTCTGACTGGCCCCCTCCTCAGGAAAAGGAATGTATGGCTGTGGCAACATTAAATCTTCTAAGGCTTCAGGTACCTTCAATTTCTTATACTTTGAGCAGTCATTGAGCTGAATATTTTCACTAAGTTGCTTGGATGGAAACTATGACCTTTAATGTGCCTTAAAACACTTCTATTGATTTTTAAAAAGTGAAATAACTACACTATCATTTTATAGTCTTTGAAATTTGGCATCTAGTGGTTGTTTTTTTGTTCTTCTTGACAGCTTCTGAGTTTCATTAAGAATGAGCTATAAAAACAATATCTAAATGGATTAAACCTTATATAGTCAGAGATTCTGAGCATTTTTATGGATTTTAAATAGCATATTTAGAAGTGAATGACCTGTTTAATTGGTGTCTGACCGTCACTGAAAATGTGCTGTTTTTTCTAGCATAATGTGGTGATGCAGAAACAGTTGAGGTTATTATTTAGGTTTACTTCAGATCTTTGGGGCTTATAGCTACCATTTGTAATCTTTGAGTGTTGGTTTAAATTCAGGATGTAGGCAATTTCCCTTTAATTTTACAGATTTGCAGGTTAAAGTTTGTTTCTTGGTCACTGAACTTACTCCCTTGCTCTAGGAATGACTTCCTGCCATCCCCACCAAGTTCATATCACTTATTAACTAAAATTTGCCTTTTTTTTTCCCTATCCCTTTTTTTTTTCAGCTTCATGCTGCCATTAGTCATCAGGTGGATCCAGAATGCCTTGGCTTAGGTTTGGGCAGTATCCTGCTCAACAGCCTGAAGCAGACAGTGGTAACGTTGGCCAGCAACGCTGGGGTTCTGAACACGGTGCAGTCGGCGGCGCAGGCGGTGCTGCAGAGCGGCTGGTCTGTGCTGCTGCCCACGGCGGAGGAGCGCGCCAGGGCTCTCTCAGCGCTCCTGCCCAGTGCAGGTCGGTCCTCAGACTGAAGCCTCTTTGTTTGGACCTTGCGTTTTGACTTCATTGATAGCTTCTTCCATTCTTAGTTTCAGGAAATGAAATGAATGTCAGCCCGGGACGTAGATTTATGATTGACCTCTTGGTGGGCAGCTTGATGGCTGATGGAGGCTTAGAGTCTGCACTGAACGCTGCTATTACTGCAGAAATTCAGGTATGGTTCATCAGATTTGCAGTTCAGGTTCTTCTGCAGGGTACTGGATTTGTTACTTACATAAATACGAGAGTAAACGTGCCTTCAGTTATGAACTGTTCAGCAGCTACTGGCATGTGTCCACCATGGTGTTTTGGAGTTCCCTTACTCTTTTTTGCCTTCACAGCCCTCATTCCTCCCTTCACCTTTCTTTTTGCATTATAATTGTTTTTGAAAAAGTGTGCCTATGTGGTTGTTGCAGAATATACAATACGCGTTTTGTTTGGTAGGAATTGTTTCATTTTTGCTGTAAGTAAAAGTAACTTGATCTTATTACCATGAATGCTTGTTAGCAAAATGTTTCATAATCATAGTGGAAGTTTGTGTGTTTTCTTTAACTTGATTTACTTTTTTAGGACATTGAAGCAAAAAAAGAAGCACAGAAAGAAAAAGAAATTGATGAACAAGAAGCAAATGCATCAACGCTTCACAGGAGCAGAACTCCATTGGACAAAGACCTTATTAACACTGGAATCTATGAATCTGCAGGAAAACAAAGTTTACCATTAGTTCAGTTAATTCAGCAGTTACTAAGGTAATTGTTTTGAATTTGTCTTTTACTTTTGTACAGAAGATGTATTTAGACGTTCTATAAACTAGTCAGCTAAACAATGGTTAATTTTGGTTGGTAAATAAAGTCTCTTGCTAGCATTTTTAGCTTCTCAGAATTCAAAATATTGGACATTCTTGTAGCTTATCTGTAGTTCTGCTCTGTTTGCTAAGGAGCAATGTTCTACACTAAATTACCCAATTTTAGAAAGATTGCCTTGGTTGTATGGACTTTGATACTACTTCTCTGAAAGAAGTATCTGAAAGTTTTTGTACCAGATACAGGACAAATGTTTGAAAGACTGTCCTTAGAAAGTGTGAGAGTCACCACAAACTTGTTTAGAACTGAGTGTTTTGTCGTATTTGTTTAGAACTGCCTCAAGGAGACTGTCAGCGGGGAAGAAACCTCAATTTTAAATTCTTGACTGAGAGTTGTGAGTGCATGGCCAATTAGGGTGCTGAAAACAAAGCTGCTTTATATCAGCCAGAGGAGTTAAAGGAGTACTTAGCATAGGGGATGTATAGCAGGAAATAATTATGAGTTTACTAAGAAATTTATTGTACTTTTTCACTTAATTGTGATGGCAACCATGTAATTTAATCAATACTGAGACTCTTCTGAGCTACATAGTGTCATGGCTTTCACTGCAGCCTCTCAGTGAAGATTGTCAAATTGTGTTTTGTTGTGAGTGATGACAAAAAGCGCAAACTTGAGGTATTTTACAAATCCTGTTAACCAAAATGTATTCAAAAAACCATTGACTTTTTGAGCACTACAATGCAAAGGAGTGAAAGTTCTGCATAGAAACTTTGCAGAAGTTTCTTACATATTTATGCAAAATTGTAGCAAAAGCTTAACCCATGGTGTGTGGCCTGTCTTCACTCTGAGCTCCCCTTAAGCGATATTTTTATACTGCTTAGGAACATCGCTTCGCAGACGATAGCCAAACTAAAAGATGTTGCTCGTCGCATTTCTTCATGCATGGACCAAGAACTTTATAGCAAGGAGAGATCTGCTTCTCTGGACCTGTTGCTCCGTTTTCAGCGTCTGCTTGTTAGCAAACTTTACCCAGCGGATTGTGTTGGCCAGGTCCCTAATGCATACAGTAAGTTGTGGTTTTGAAATTACAAGCAAATAACCTCTGACCCCTCCCCAAGTATTTATTATTTTTAAAATAGCAGTTTCTTATTTTAGTTTATCTTCTTGCCTCATTTATCAGCCTAGTTGCTGTCTGAACAGTGTTTGAAAGTAGTCTATTTATGTTGTTTTCTGTAAGTGATTTTTTTTTTGTTAGGTAATGGGATAATAAACTTAGGATTGATAATAAACTTTTTATAAATTTTGAAAAATACGTGATTTCCTAAATTACTGCTAATATCCAGTGACATAATTTCAGAAGAGTTTGTCAGCTTTTGAAGTCTGTTTCTTAAATATGACTATGTGATGGTTTTCTGTGCTCTTCCTTTATTTTTATACAGGTCCTGACCTCTTAGGTGTTGGTTCTTTACTGAAGAAATACACTGCTCTTCTGTGCACACACATTAGTGATATACTTCCTGTGGCAACCAGCATTGCTTGTACTAGTCATAGGCATTTTGCAGAAGTATCTTGTGTTGTGGATGGAGATTTAACAGGTAGGTTTTTTCTTCCTCTTTTCTTCCCCTTCCATAGAATTTTAAGACCTTCTTGAAAGTTCTAAATGACTAAGAAGGAGTCAGTTTAATGTTTGGTTAATGGGAGAGAAGGAAGGAAAATTCAATGAGGAAGTCAAGAGCTTTGTACTCAACACTAGTCAAAGGCAGAATATATTAATGGTGATTTACTTCTGCAATGCAGTGAATGTGGAACTTGAACTTAATGTGACTATCTTCTGTGTTTGTTTTTTTGTTTTAGGCATTCTTCTCCCAGAACTGGTGGTTTCTATAGTGCTACTCCTCAGTAAAAATGCTGGATTAATGCAGGAAGCTGGTGCTATCCCTCTGTTGGCTGGCTTGCTGGAACATCTAGACAGATTTAACCACTTAGCCCCTGGAAAAGAAAGGGATGACAATGAGGATTTGGCATGGCCAGGAATAATGGGTATGAACTTAGCAGCATCTGGACTGTTTCATAAAGTAGCTGTAAAAAAGTGGTGGCTGTTCATGAACTACTCTTAGGAGGGGAATCCTACTTCACAGTACAAAGTTTTATTAACCAAATTATATGGCAGTCATAAGGCAGTATTTATTTCTGTCAGTACATTCTTAAGGAAGTTACATGTAGGGGTAGCATTAAGCAGAGTACAGATGCTGCTTTTTCAAGAAGTAGTTCACATAATTTCACATTTTGAGTATGAAAAGTTGCAGTGAAAACCTGAGAAGTATATCTAGGCATTTTGCTACTAAATTCTGTTTGTAATACAAAGGATGAGTAATGTGAAAGCTTTGAAATAAAGAATTCTTATTTTTTCAGGGCACTTTGTAATATGAGCTGTGTCTGTGGTCAAAAGAGAGGCTTCTGTTATATTAAAAAAATCTGAATTTAAGCTGAAATGAAATATACAGCAAATTCCTTGCAGGCAAGTGAGTAATAAAACCAAAGTAATTTGGAGGAAGAAGTGATTAGAGCAGTGATTTACCAGCAAACTGATTGTTCTGCTCCACCTCCACACAAAACAGCCATATAGCTGGGCAATGCTAGGTGACTTTAAAGATTAGTGCATTAGAACACAGTATTCAGACAGTTTAATTGCACAATACGTAGACAGGAGCATACTAATAGCCACTTTGATTTTCAAGCATGTAAAAAAATAAGCAGCTTTTGAACAGGTGTGAATAATTGGATTAGGCAGCTATTAAAAGAATGTTCAGGAAAAACCCCTTACTTTCTGATTTTCTGCTCATAAATTCTCTTTTCTTTTTTATACGGATAGGTTCATTTTTTACTGGCCAGAGTTGCAGAAATAATGAGGAGGTGACACTTATACGTAAGGCTGATCTAGAGAACCACAACAAAGATGGAGGATTTTGGACAGTGATCGATGGCAAAGTGTATGATATTAAGGACTTCCAAACCCAGTCTTTAACTGGCAGTAGCATACTTGGTGAGAATTTTCATTTGGCTTAAAGACACAAATTACTTTTGTTTCAAAACCAGGTGGAATTAACAGATTTTTAGATACTGTATTGACTACTTCATTGTTTCATTAGCTCAGTTTGCTGGTGAGGACCCAGTTGTTGCTTTGGAAGCTGCGTTGCAGTTTGAGGACACACGAGAATCAATGCACGCCTTCTGTGTTGGCCAATATATAGAGGTAAAAATGTTACTAATGGGTAAATGCTTACTAAGGTCAAGCATTGATTTACTGTCAGATTTCTTGTTGGAGCTCAGTTCAAGCTTACAGTTGCTATTTCTTTTGTGCAGCCTGACCAGGAAGTGATTACAACGCCGGATCTCAGCACATTGTCATCGCCTCTTATAGACACAGAGCGGAATTTGGGTCTTCTCCTTGGACTGCATGCTTCCTACCTGGCAATGAGCACACCACTCTCTCCTCTGGAAATTGAATGTGCCAGTAAGCAGGATGTCATTTTTGGGCTTTATTAAGTGATAAATACTTGTCAAAGCATGCAAGAAGAAGACAAACGACAAATAAGTTAACCAAAAATTCAGCACTTCTCTCTAGTCTTGATATCTTCCATAGGAGTTCTTTATTCTTAGCATTAACTACCACACCCATCAAGATCCCAGTAATTTAACAAGATTTAAATGGGGATTAGATAATTTTGAGCAGTTGAATTTAGAATTTCATAGTATGCAACATAAAATAGCAAATGATGCTACACAATCTCCTATCTCACCAATTTGCTGTCAGTTAAGAGTCGATATGTGGTATCGGATGTTTTCTTATTGAGTGTCTTGGTTTGGTGAATAGAAGGTATAATTCAGTATTAATAGCAGAAAAGTTACTAAGGCCCTATATCTCTAAATATATGATGGGTGCCTTGTTAGTTAATTGTTTCTTGGTTGCAGAACCATTTTTTTTTTCCCTGTGAAAAAGCTTCAGCAAATGACAAAGTTGCTAAATGCTGTTGAAGCCTGTGAATGCATTTTACTAGAGGAAATTGAGTCTTGATAGCTTATCTTTGATCAGAAGATTCACTCATGTTTTCTTTATTTTAGAATGGTTGAAGTCATCGATCTTTTCTGGAGGCTTGCAAACTAGTCAGATTCATTACAGTTACAATGAGGAAAAAGATGAAGACCATTGTAGCTCACCTGGTAACACTACCCCAAATAAATCAAAACTGTATACACATCGATTAACTTTGAGTGACCATTCACAACCCTTTCTCCAAGCTATTGCGGATAATAATATTCAGGATCACACTGTGAAGGTAAGCCCTCAGTAGTTCTGTGCACAAATGCTGTTTCTGAGGGGTGGTAGTGATGATGAAAATTCTCCAGACGTTATAGCAAAACAATTGAGAAAGTTATTTCAGAATTACTTTTTGTGAAAGGAATGGTTGAGTACTACTAATAGATAAAATGTGTATATGTCACTTAATGGCATAACAGTATGTTACTTCTTCAGAATTTTTGAGTGGGACAACTAAAAATTTTGGATATTCTTGCAAAAAATTAGTTATGCATTACTTCTCATGTCAAGTTTCAGTAGCATTGAGAGATCCTGCTCACCTCCAGTTGAACTAGGATGGAATTTTTTTGTCAAGATGCGAATGTATTTTATATTTCAGATTCACATATGCCTTTGTCTTAAAATCCCTTAGGCCTTGAGGTTCAGGTTTCACTTGGCTGGAATTGTGGAGGTTATGAAAAACCCTGTGATTTACATTGAGCACTATCTTCTGTAACACATTCAGATTTTCTAACTCTCTGAGTTCAGCTCCTTTATGAAAAAAAATCCCTAAATAAGTATTTGGGCGTAGTGATAATGATGAATCATGATTTATTTGAAGTCAATTGAAAATTGTGTTCAGTGACCTGACTATCTCATGAAGAGATCAAAGCAGTAGTAGCTTTATTCCTTGTGTCATGTTTCTCTTGAGAAAGGATGTGGGGTATTAATGGATTGGGTTGTAGTTGCTGTGTGTTAAATTGCCCATACTGTGTATTGTATCTCAGGAATGTTAGTTCAAATTGTGGAGATTATTCAGTGTTATTTAAATGCTGCCTGTGGTATTTTGAGTCCTTTCATTGTATTTTAAAACTGAAGTTAAACGGGCTGGTGTGTGTTTTCTTAGGACTTCTTGTGCCAAATAGAGAGATACTGTAAACAGTGTCACTTAACAACACCGATCACATTCCCTCCTGAGCATCCTGTGGAAGAAGTAGGACGTCTTTTACTGTGCTGTCTTCTGAAGCATGAAGATTTGGGTAGGTAGGCTTGTGGTGTGATTGTTTTGACCAGTTTAAACTCTGCTACAGATGGCTTTGGAAATACATATTCAAACGTTGTCTTTTCCCATTAAGGTCATGTAGCACTGTCTCTTGTTCATCCTGGTACCCTTGGAGTTGACCAGGTAAAGCACAAAACCTTACCAAAATCTGTAGTGGATGTGTGTCGTGTTGTCTACCAAGCAAAATGCTCACTGATTAAGGTAAGCCTCTTAGCTGCTGATGTTAAGATTAATTTTCATTTGAAGTGATTTATTAAAAAGTTTTATATTGTTCATTTTAATGTGTATTATACAATAATTTAGTCTTTCAATGTCTTTTGTAGACACATCAGGAACAAGGGCGTTCTTATAAGGAAGTTTGTGCTCCTGTCATTGAGCGTTTGAGGTTCTTATTCAATGAGCTGCGTCCTGCAGTTTGCAATGATCTCTCTATAATGTCCAAATTTAAACTTCTTAGTTCCTTGCCCCGATGGAGAAGGGTAGCTCAGAAAATCATTAGAGAAAAAAGGAAAAAAAGAGGTAAGGCAGAATTAATGTTGTATTATCTTTGTAACAATGGAAATCCACCTTATTTTAAGGTTTGCTGCAATATGAGACTCTCCTTAGATAAAGTATCGAAGCCATTTGCTTTCTGCTGCTTGTTCATGAAGTTTTCTAAACCAGTGGTTGAATGTCAGATCCTACAGCAAGAG